>JARYGA010041378.1:0-29955 GCA_030545235.1 Helianthus tuberosus
CAAACCGCAAACTTACAAACTTAGCAAATTTCCAAAACGAACTAGTCCTGGAACAGATTGCCGTCCGATCGGATTGCCATCCGATCGAGCGACAATCCGGTCGGATTAACTTATGGTTTCAACACTTCAACTTTTTACAATTTTCAAGGATAATCAGTTCATAAATGGATTGCCAACCGATCGGTAGACCATCCGATCGAATGACAATCATGTTGTGAACTTGTTCTCTGAGAAATGTCTCGCCAAACAGATCGCCATCCGATCGAACGACCATTCGACCGGGCGACCTGAAAGGTAGAGATACGTCTCTGTTTTGAAAATGCTACAACGAAAACTTCAAAGCCATCATACGCAAACACATCCATCCCAAACGAGTGGCAATTCGATCGAATGGCCATCCAAACGGATTGTCATCCGATCGGATGACCATCCGTCCGAATTGTCATCCGACCGGATGATCCTTCGTCACTTCAGCTAACTTGCATCATTTTACGTGCCACTCACCGTTTATGCTACCGTTCTGTATTCAGGCTAACTCTCCAGCGCTCCCTTCAATCCAAGAGAGTGTTTATTTACAAAACACGATCTGTGAGTATACTCGATCCCTTTTTGCTTTAAGCACTTTTGGGTGTTACATACATTACTTATATCAAATCACATCGATCACACAACGCAGACACTTTTATACGCTAACCTTTTTTGCATGTTATACGTGTTACTCGATGAATGCATGTATGTTATGTTTGCACAGTGATTGTTGCCTGACACCTTAGCAACGATAGTACTATAGTTTGGACTCAGCACCTGTCGTGGACGGGGGTTTCTAAGGGTATTTCTTCACGTGTCACAGTGGTGATATGTGTTACGCACTCTACAACTCGCAGTCACGTCTGTGCATATTTCATTGTCGATAACCTACTCGCTTCACATTATACATGTTACATGTTGGTTATACGTAAATCGCTTTCGCTACTATGATATTATTAAACTTGTATGCTCACCTTTACACTATGTGTATTGACCTCTATTTTAACGTATGCGACAGGTGTTTGAGATGCTAGGATGCTTGCTTTTGTGGAATCAAGTAGGATGAGTCTAGAAACGAACAATTTAAATCTGAGTTGTCAGAACAACTTTTTATTTATCTTTGAGAACTACTTGTCTATAATAACTGTGTGGCTTATTATGTCATGGTATGGGACGTGATGCTTAAATAATTGGTAATTATAGTTGTTATGGAAACTTTTGGACAATCTATTTCGCTCAGTTTCGCGCCCCGATGTTTCCGCCATCGGTTGGGGTGTGACAAATACATTTTCAAAAGAGAAAGTACAAAAACTTGGATTTAATCATGAATAAACATAAAGAAATACATAAACGAAATATTTGGTGCGTTTCTAGTCCAATCTAATAGTTTTCTTGAGATTTCATCATCAATTTCCGGCAACATGTATTGAAGTATCCGTCAATACAAAATAGGTTGGTGAGCATATGAGTTTGATCTACATAGCATATATGATAAAAGTCTAAAATCTAACATGGAAATTGCATACTAAGTTTAACAACATACTAGCATACATAACCTAAGTGTCAAACCAAAATGTCCACTAGCGTAATCTTGTCAATATGTGAACAAGACCGTTATGATAGAATACTTAACAATGACCCCAAAACGGGTGGTGTGCTACTCCTATAACGTTATACATGTTAAGGTAGGCTTGCAAAGTTGATGACAAAGAGTTTGCATTCTAGTATAATCTAGCATGTATAAACCTAAAGTATGACAAATAGCATGTTTGGTGGATTGAGTGTGTGTATGAGTCTGATTGTGTGCATTTGTGAGTTTGACAGTTTGTACATGTTACAGCCTGAATAGTGCATGAAGATGTAAAAATGGGTCAAGTATACTCATGATTTGCAAATGTTTTCCACAAAGTCAGTCTTGAACGATTTGAAGGATGGAACACCGAGGTTATCCTAAAAAGATAAACAAAGGTGTGTGAGTTTATGGGAGTTTGATGATGGAATGAGTTTGTGAGTTTAAAGGTACGAAAATATCTAAAAATACATCGTTGCCTAGATACTCATTTGGACACTATGTTTAGTTATGTTTTTCATGGGCACTAAATCACCCATTAGAAGTCCAAGTTGAAGAATCAAAACTAAGATGCTATCCACCTTAACACATAATATCCAACCATTGTTTCAATAGGCATCATGTTTGGTTTGGATCAAATATTGTATTTACACACTCACACAAACAAATATATATATATATATATATATAATCATAGTTTAAGTCCAAGTCATAGATTGTCATGCAAAGGTAGGATAAATCCTTTAACCTTGGAAATTCACCAATACACAAGTCATCACAGGGATGCCTCGAATGGTCATGAATATGAACCTAAGAATAAAATCTAAAGCCTCTAATTCACCAAGCAACCAAGTGGGTTTAACTAGACGAGTGCTTCCAACATGGGAATGGCTGGAGACTTGGTGTAGTTTGTCCACTTTGATTACGTGAAATCTACTTTGTGACTTAAATTGATAGAATATGAGATGTATAACCTCGAAGTTTCTGGATCGATACCTTAACACAAGGCGCCCAACAATGGAACTTGTTGGTAGCTTGGTTTTTTGCAATGAGATCCAAGTAAACATTGTACAAAGTAACTAACAAAAGTTTTTAATCGAAACTGAAAATAAGCTCAACTTTGGACATCAAAATAATGTTGTACCAACTTAGTTTACCATGGTTACTTGTAGTAACAATCCTAGAGGTTTACCTAAGTAAGATGAAGCAAGAATTCATGAAGAAGAGAAGGAGAACGTGAGTTAAAAGCTCACTTTTGCACTTGGAAGTAATTTGCCCCAAGTTGCAAATATGATTGCTTAAGAGAGTTTAGAGATTGATTTGAGTGTGTAAAAAGTGAAATGAAGGTGTAGGAAGCTTGATTTTATAATGGTGGATTAGGGTTTTAGTTTTAATAAGGTTTGAAGGTGAAAGGAGGTGGAGAAGTGACCAACCCAGATTAAAGAAACAACTTTCTACGGATTAGGGTTGGTCGCGTCGCGCGACGTGGGATGGAAGTGGCTCTCGCGTTACGCAAGAGCATGAATTCCCAAAGTTGTTGTGTTTGTTCATATGTTAGCCCCTGAACTTAATTTTATTGTTATTTCAAACTAGAAGCTTATATTTTAACATGTTTTTACGTATTTAGGGTATATTGCGAGTATGTATAATGTGTGAGTATGTGTGATTGACAAACCTAAAGGTAGTGTGTGCATAATGTATGTTTTGGTTTTGTATAAAACGCGAATTTCGTGATTGATTTGGGATTGTGCAAACATGAACAAATAAGTATCGATAAGATGCAGATTTCCATTATGATCAATATCTCGAGATTATAAGGAAATATCTCGAGATTATAAGGATTGAAACGAAATATGATTACTGTTTTGGTCAAAAATCAAGCAAAGATAATGCAACCAAACTTTCTGTTGTGAGGTATGATGCTTGAATCAATGAACAATGCTAAGGATCACTCAGAAATGTAATGAACAAGTGACACAATGATTTATACGAGGAAAAAGCCCTTGATCAAGAGTTGATCTCCGGCATAAAAAACCTCGGGTGATGGAAACTACCGATCACCAACTGAGATTAAACAGAAAATGTATTACAACTTTGGATGATAGCGAGCTAGTTACAAGGATCACTAGAGTGTAAGGTGCAAAAAAGTGTGTAATCGCCGAGCTAATTGTAGAGAGTTGATGAGAGCAGTTACGAGTGTGTGTGTTTAGCCAAAACTAGCCAAGTGTTCTAATTTAGCTCGCTATCCCCTTTTAAATTCGGAAAATATCTAAGTTAACTAACTATCCGCATTTCATGCAAGTCCTCCACGAACTCCATAACGTCCATTTTAGTCAAGCACGTGCGGAATAAATATGGAATATGCTCCAGGAATATCGCCAAGACCAAGTCCAAGCACGTACTCCTGCAAAACAACATCAAACTCAAAGCAGACAATCGTTAGTATAAGGATCCTTATGATGATCCTGGATCCTGATCCTACAATACTCTCTGAGGATCACTAATTCAAACAGAATTGAGGATCACTAAACCCGACAGTAATTGAGGATCATTGATCTTTGGAGAATCCTCCCCTAACAATTGCCCCCAAAATATAAGGAGTGAAGTGTAAATAAACGAATTATATTTTCTTGTTCTTATCCGTAACAAACCAACGGATATATAGCCGTTAATTTCTGACTAGCCGTTGCCATCCTGACGTCACTGAAGTGACTATCCTGCAAGATCATGATTATAAATTGAAATTAGAGATAAGGGTTAGGAAGCATTTAATTCGTGCGTTTCATCCTTTAAATCTTCATTCGAAGATCTGATCAGGTACTTCTCTTTCCTTTCTCTCTTCATATTCTCGTTCTGTTTCTTCTTCTTCACCCTCATTATAACCAAGATGATGCTAAGATCCTCCCCGCCTAAGGATCACAAATAGGACAGTCCCTTGAAGAGCCAAGGGATCATCAAAGACTCTGCAAAGGAACGATGTTGCTTTACTGATCCACAGATAGATAGGATTCGCCATTGTTTTCCGGCGAACACTATTTTCAAAACTTTTGATCCCGCCGTCCTGAGCGATTTTGTTTCTGAAACCTGGGTAGCTTTTCCGGTCACCCCATTTACGATAGGATACTCATATCCTTTTCCTGATTTCACCCAATCCTTCTTCTCTCTCACCGGCATCTCTTACATCCAAGCAATGCCAATGATCTGGAGGGTCTTGTATACCCTTGAAAGAATCATTGAGCGTGAAGGTATTGATCTGGGAATGTCAAAGTTTGCAGAGATGTACGACCTTGTGAGCCACGGATCTCACCGATATCTACTCAAACATAAACCTGGTGAAGAACATCCCATCTTCAAAGCCACTAAAAATGACACCAACTGGAAAAGGCGATTCTTCTTTGTCAGAAGGGATTCTCTCCCTGATGGAAAGGATCTGCCTAGAAAATGGACCACTCATGGTAGGATACAGGATCCTGAGAAGGATCACAGGATAACCTTGTTTCTGCTGAGGATCACTAACATCCTTTTGTTTCTATTTTCCAGCTATTACTGTTGCACACCTTATTACAACACCTGCAACGAAGGAAAGGCTCGCTGCTTTTCGGAGGCTTGATCCTGGGATAAGAACATTTCAAGCAAATACCCAGGATTCTCAGGAAGTATCCTCAGGCTCTGTTACGATGTCAAGTAAGTATCCCATTTTGTGCATAATTAAATGTTTAAATTAAAATGAAATAAGGATACTTATCTGTTTTGGATGTGTAGGTGCTGGGAAATCATCGAAGTCTGCTACTCGTTTCAGTGTCTCCGATCTCACCACTGTTGATCCCAGATCTGGGAGGAAGAAGGCTGCTGCTAGCCCAAGTACTGCCATCCCCAAGCCTACCACCTCCAAAGGAAAGAAGAGGAAAGCCTCTGAGGCTGACAGTCTAGAAGGCCTGCCTTTAATCCGCCATCAGTTCCTTGAATACTTCGCTGATGTAAGGATCACTGACTTAGCTTAATTATCCTGCCCACTTGAGGATCATGTGATCCTAAACTTTACATTGTCTTTTTGCATAAATTTGCTGAAATCGAGGACTACGTAGGCAGTGTTGAAGAGGTTGAGAAAAAGTGTGTGGACCTCCAAAAGATCATGCTGGCCAAGGATAAGAAGATTGCCTCCCTTGAAAACGACGTCAATCTGGTGAAGAGGGAACTTGTCCTGGCTCATATCACTGCTGATCAGGAGAAGGATGAAATCACCAATGATGCCAAAGTCTCCGCTGCCATTGCTATGTACAAGACCAAGTTGCAGATGGCCCAAGAAGCTCAGGATCCTGACTTTGATAAGAGCAACTGGGACATAGAGGGCTGGAAGGCTAGGTTGGCTGATCTGGATGACGAAGAAGAGGCTGATGAAATCCTTGCAATCAAGGCTGGCAGCAGTGGAGCTAAGGATCATGCGGGTGATGCTGAAGCTGGAGGAGCTGGTAAAGGTGATGGTGATGCAGCAAAGGTGTAGGCTGCTGAAATGGGCGATGATGGATATTTCTAGACGTGGCCGGAGCCCATTTTTTAGGACAAATAGTGTTTTTTGGTTATGGTGTTTTAAAGAATCTTGGGTTGTATTTGAACAATAGCTTCTAGGGTTATGGATCATAGATCCTAAGACAATAGGTAGGATAATGGGTGGTGGATGGATCCTCTGTTTGGGGGATGAAGCCACTCGTTATCCTGCCATCTTTTATTTCATGCACTTGAATGACCTATTAGCAATGGACACCCTTTACCTACCCCAGCGGACGGGCCACGTATTGCTGGTAGATGCTTGGGGTAGATAATTTTGACAACCTTGAAGGGTTTAACTATGGTTGAATAAATAAAATCTTTAACTTTTGGCTATCTTGTGTTGTTATCCTTATGAGTACTTTACTTTTCAATTGTTGTGATATGCATTTTGTCTGAATTTATTAAGTAAAGAAGAAAAATTTAATAAATATCCTCAAAAAGTTTAGGATATGATCAAGGATCACATCTCCTATAGTTGACAAATTCTGAAAAGTAGTGTAGTTTAAGGATCACAAGTTCAGTTGTCAAAGGATAAGGGTCACTCAGATGAATAATGAATAAAATCAAAATAGTTAAGGATCATACCTGAGAATCCAAGTTAGGATCCTAACCTTTAACACTTATAATCAGGGTAACCAAAAGACAAACCTTAATAGAAGGTAAGGATCAAGGATCCTTGGTCGTTTAGCTTCAAAAGCCTGAAATAGGATACAACTTGGGACTAAGCCAATATAAGATAAAAGTTAGTAACTGGGGACAAGCCCAACAATTCTGGGGACAAGCCCAATATACTGGGGACAAGCCCAAAGGATAACTGGGGACAAGCCCAAAGGATAACTGGGGACAAGCCCAAAGGATCGTGTGTAAACTGGAGTATGGCCCTCACTGGCGACTATCCAAACTTAGTGACATGAAAATGCCAAAACCTTAGCTAACGTGAAAATGTTAGAAACCTTAGGAACGGATGTATGGTACGTCTACCATTATACGTAGGATCCTGAATACAGCCAGTACAATGAAATTGTCAGCCCCTAAAGCGAGTACTGGTCCCATTGCCATGAACTGTACCAGGATCATCGTGCGCTACTGGCGATACTGGGGACAGGCCCAAACTGGGGACTAGCCCAAATAACTGGGGTCAAGCCTAAAAACTGGATACTTCTGTGGATACTCGATCCTTTGTTAAGGATACCTAAACCTTCTGCAAAACTCAGATTCAAGTGAAAGGAGGATAAAGGATGCAAGATCCTGATCCTTATATAAGATAATTAAAGAATGAAATAGTTTGAGATTAGAATATTACCAAAATGAGGATCCTCTGTTCTATAAGGATCCTTCAAGGATACTTGTCAGGTAAGGATCATGGATCCTTATTACATGAAGTATTTCTTCAAGTGGACGGCATTCCAAGCTCTTGGTAGCAAATCACCTTCCATTGTTAGCAATCGATATGCCCCCTTTCCTGCCTCAGCTTCGATCAAGTAAGGGCCTTCCCACTTTGGTGCCAACTTTCCATCAGCAGGATTGGTGGTATTCTGAAATGTTTTCCTTAACACCATATCACCAACTTGGAATTTTCTGATCCTGACTTTTTTGTTGTAAGCTCCAGCCATCCTTATCCTTGCCAAATCCCTGAGTTCTTCTATAGTATCCAAGTCTTGAATCAAGTTTTCAGCATTTTCTTCAGGATCACAAATGCTTGTTCTTGCAGTAGGAACCACCATCTCTGTAAGGATCACTGATTCTGCCCCAAATACCAAAGAAAATGGAGTTTGGCCAGTGGCATTCTTGGGAGTTGTCCTATCAGCCCATAGTACATAAGGTAGTTCTTCTGCCCATTTTCCTTTCTTGGATCCAAGCTTTTTCATCAAATTGTTGATGATGATCTTGTTGGATGATTCTGCCTGACCATTAGCTTGTGGGTGGACTGGTGTTGATGTTCTCATCTTAATCCCCTGTCACAAAAGTTAGTAGTTCTACTCCCAATAAATTGGGATCCATTATCACAAACAATTTCAGAAGGGATACCAAATCTAGTAATAATATTTCTCTTGATAAAGGATATCACTTCTTTTTCTCTGACTTGAGCAAAGGCTTCAGCCTCTATCCACTTGGAGAAGTAGTCAGTCATAGCAAGCATGAATACTTTTCCACCAGGTGCCTTAGGAAGCTTACCAACTATATCCATTCCCCATCTCATAAATGGCCAAGAGGAGGATATATGATGCAAAAGTTTTGCTGGTTGGTGAAGAATATTACTATGTCTCTGACAAGGATCACACTTCTTAGCATAATCCACAGCATCCTTCTTCATTGTAGGCCAATAGTATCCTGTCCACATGATCCTTGAGAATAATACCCTGCCCCCAGTGTGGTTTCCACAATCTCCTTCATGGAAATCCTTTAGGACTTCTTGGATTTCAGGATCCTCAATGCATCTTAGATATGGTCCTGCAAGAGATCGTTTATATAATATGTTATTTAATATTGTGAATTGAGATACCTTAATTTTGAAAGCCCTGGGGTTTTCTCCTGTAGGGATCTCTCCATGTTGGATATATCTCATTATTGGAAGGATCCATGATCCTGAATGGGATTGTGTATCGTTAGTAGGGACAATAGCAGAATCCTCTCCTATCTCCATGGCTACATGACCTGTCACACCCCGATATTTCCACACTTTACCGGTGGGCCCAGTAGGGGAGTAACGTGACGTGGTTGGTAACATCATGGTCAAACAACACAATATATAAATGCACAGCGGAAGCAAAAGATAAATATATTACATTCCGAATATAAGTAATGTCAAAGTATTACAACGGAAGGTAAAGGATCCACAGGCGGATCAATAAAAGAAAACTGTTCAACAGACTTTAGGCATCTAGAACTTGCAAGATTCCCTAGTGACGCCCTGAGCTCCCAGCCAATTACGCATAGTACCTGTCACTTAACCTTTTGGAAAATACGTCAGTTTACACTGGTAAATACAATTAACTGACTCATTTTGAAAAGAGTTTAAGAAAATTGATTTGAATGCACGTGGCACTAAATATCTTTTATAATTTGATTAAAAATGCACGAGGCAAAATTTATCTTTTATACTTGGGACAATTTTATTAATAAAGATCTTGTATCCGATTTACATGGTTGTCCAACATTTAGGGCCAGTGATTATACAATACAAGCCGGACAAGATTAATCGACACACCACAAATATAATCTCACAAGAAGATACCCTTACGAGTGAGTATACGTTTTACATATGCAACAGGAGGTGTTTTGCCTACACCTTGTGCTTACGTCGTGGCCATTCACTTTTTAAAATGAGCCAAGGATATCCAGGACACGGTCATTAACCCCCAATGTTATTTGTTATCAATCAATACAGATTAAAACGGGATTATGCAATTTAATCATCTCCGATTAAAAGGTTTCTACACCCGACCAAGCGGTATTTTTATAATACCGTATCCCAAGCCCGTATAAGGGAAAATAAGTTAAAAGTATTTACCTGAGCTAGCAATGCAATTTATACTCAGCCGTATATTCTAATCAGCAAGCACAAGTACTTCTACTGGGGCTCTCAATCTGGAACGAAGGTTTTATTAACCTATTAAATTCCTAACGGGTCTTATTTAAGTCGTAACTTAGACCGGTTAGTTTTAAGGAAAGGTTTACGGTTCAAAACGCATGATTAAGCGAAGACCGGAATAGGATGTGATTTAGACCCGACAAGTTTGGATACTTGTATAATATGGGTAAACTAAACACATTCTGGATTTTGAGATAAAAACGATAACGTTTGACCCGTTTCGGCTAATTTATGCAAACTAGTTACATAAACCGAACCGAACGCGTAATAAGCGTAACGGTTATTCATATGAGCCATTTACAGGTTTCCTAAGTTAATATGCTCCTAATATGTTGTGACATCAGTAAGTTGTCTTTCATTATGCCCAAAACGTATTTAAACACAAACTAGGCCTCGTAGGGGTAGTTTGGTCATTTAAAAGGTTATAAAAGAGTTTAAGTATTTACCTGAGTTACAGGTCTGGTATAATCAGTGAAAATACTTATTTTGATAAGTTATAATAGTAGGATAAAGTATACATGTGAAATTTATCAGTTATAACCAAACTATGCACCGAAGGGCATTTTGGTAATTTCACTTAAGCCGTAAAGCTCAAAACTGAAGTCTGAGTTTATCAACCTTTGCTTACTGTTAAAATATTATAATTTGTCTCAAATATCAGTAGGTATCAACCCTTGTATGTTTAAAATAGTTTAAGTACATACTATGCGTTAAAAACGCTTAAAAAGGCGATTAAAGGCCATTTCCGGGTTCGATACTTAAATCTGATATTTTTATATTTCCAGAAGGCTTAAAATAATTTATTTATCATACGTGATCAGTAGCAAAAGGTTTGGAGTCGTTTAGATATGTAAAACTCATTTTATGGCCCGTAAGGGCAAAACCGACAATTACCGGATTAAGCCTACGACTATAAGTTATGCTCAGCCAAAAATTAATTAAAAATATTTAAAAATCCCAAAATAATATATTAGATCAGTGTGTAATAGGTTTGATATCAAAAAGTAGGCTTAACTAGGCTATACGCTAATTACGCCGTTTAATTAACATAAAGCCTTCAATTTACGCTAATGAGCATAACTCTCAATCTACACCTCAAACTGATGTCAAACTTTGCATACAAGTTTATATATCAGTAACTAAGGTTTCTACACTTTTACATTTTCATAAATCACGTTTTAAGGTAATAAGGGCATAATGGTCAACATATGAGCAATTAACGGAAACACGTAAACGAATGGGTCAATCGATGAACCAACCACAAAGGGTTATGCTAACATGTAGCCTGGTCCTAAGGAAGCTCTAAGGCATTTCCAAATCATACTAAAGCGGGTCAGAACTGAAGTCAAAGCAAAAGTCAAAGCTTTGCGACTTTCGGTTCCGAATCGGTTCAAAACAGAAAGTTGTCGAATCAAACAAGCTTAGACAAGTTCTTATGCTTATTATCAAGTTATATGAATGATAAAATAGGTTACACGCCTTTTACATCGTTAATTATGCGTTAAATGAAAGATTACATTTCTGTTGACTTTTTCTAATCATCTTTGACTCGACAAACAACCTAGTTAGGATGGGAATCAGTGGATGCCCTTTTAAGGGTTTAAAGCCCACATAATTACTAACTTATAACTACCTTTGATTCGGCTTAACACTGAACCATCAAGGATTTATTGATAAGTCAAACCGTAATTACGACGGTTTGACTTTTAAGCTATAATCTAAACAAAACTTAATTAGAGAAGGTTATGCTTACTTACAAGTGTCTAATGGATGATTAGGAAGGCTTGGAATCAGCTTTGATGTTCCAGAGTTGATCAGAAATGAGTTTGAGAATGTAAGAAACATGGAGGCCTTATATAGTGGTTGTAATTACCACAAAATGTTGACAACTAAGGCTATGATTGACCATAACATACTTACAAGTGTCCCTAGTACCCTAAAAACATTTTAGGGGTCGCCCAAGATTGAGAATTACCAGCAAGATCGGTTAAAATTGCGCAAAACAGGCTGCTGCCCATTTTTGTGGTTCTGGGCGCCTGACGCGGCCCGCCTCGCGTTTAACAAATTCTAACGCGGGCCGCCTGGGCCTGAAATTCTGATTTTTCCATTTTTGTTATTTTGCAACTTGTCCCTTGGCTTCACGAAAGGGCAACCAAGGTTATTTCTTGCATTTTGACCCCCTTATTTTTATATACAAGGGCTTTAGGACTTATACCCACTTTGCCAAGTCCCTGGACACTTCCGGTTAACCCGAAAAGTCTTAACTTTCAACGTTAACGCTTTAACCCCTCGCACACGAATTTGATCATAACTTTCTCATACAATAACGAAACTTTATGAAATTTATATCACGCATTCTAGTGAGCATAATTAACATTTACAAAGCTTCGGGTGTGTTAAAAGGTCACTCAGAGGTATAACTTAAACATGTTGACACATTTAACCCCTGTAGTTTGTAATTGCTCACTTTTAGCTTCGCATGATCCATTATTTATTCGTTTGATGCCATAAACATCATGTAGGGTTAATGTACAATATATTTATTCACCGTTGACATTCAGAACTCGTATTTTTCATATACTTTTCATGATTGTCAACTTCAGTCCTTTCTGAACATTCTTTCACACGTTCAAGCATATGACACGTGTCAACACATTATAGGACGTGAATTTTCGAGGTGTTACATCCTCACCCCCTTAAAAGAAATCTCGACCTCGAGATTTGTTAAAGTAAAGGAAGTATTTTCTGCCTTATATTGGGCTTAATCTCCCCCGGTACCTTTGAGCCTCTAAGGCACTCCAATTGACCTTTATAATAGGTACATTTATCTTTTTGGAGTTTCTAATCCTGTTGATCCTTAATCGACACAGGTTGCTCATACTATCGTAGTTCTGCATATCATAATGTGATAGTGCTTTTTGACTTATTGGCGAAGCACATCCTTCAGCCACTGGTGTGTAATGTATTGCGAGCTCCGCCAAGCTTCTTAAATAGGTTTTAGCTCGTAAGCTACTTAATATTGATACATTCGATTTCCTTCGAATGGTTCTATATACTTAGAGCTTAACTAGCCTTAAAATTTAACAATTTGGCACACCCTTCCTGGGTGATATCTTTTGTTGAACTTTATTCCTTAACAAGAATTTAGGAGATTTGCTATTTTCATTAATTCTTTATTTTCTGCCGAAACTGGCAACTTACAATCGATTCTGGATTTGTATGATCTTATTTGTTGTTTCCTATGCAACTTTCAGATCCTGATAATTGGTCTTACCAATTTCCCATCTAATAATAGATGTTTAAAATTTCATCTTTACAAGGTCTCCAAGGGAGCAACCTTGGTGCTTACATATAAACGATTATAGAAAAGCTTATCTTAAGGTGAGATGGTTATTCCAACCACTGCTTAAAACTAATCTTAAGAGTAGCTAATCCTTATAGCTAGTTGAATAACTCAACGATCCTGGGTAGTTGATGGCGATTCTTAATCGTTGTTAAAAAAATAGGGTTGCGGTAATGAGTGCATAAGCAAAATGAACCGTCTTTCTTATCTAACAATATTAAACTCTCAGAATATTGAGTTAGGCTATACGAACCCTCTTTTTTAAAATTTACTTAATCAGGTTTTTGGTTATTCCATAATCAGCATGGAGTTCTTACAACACTCTAACCCAAAGCGGGATGTTAATCCTAACTCTACTTGCCTCTCGAGAGGTAAACAGGATAGTCTTAGGAGAAGATAATCAAGATATAAGGAGATTACTGAGATTTCCATATCTCAGGCTCCAGTTCACTCAACAATGCTTGTGTCTAATAAGTGACACATTTATGTTATGAGTCCACATATTTCTTTACCAGGGAATATTTATTTGGACAATTCCATTCTGGATATCTTCTTTGGGTACCATTAGTTGACTTTAGTACCATATGATCATTGGGATATCTTTGTGGTTCCATGCATTAAACCTCCATACTGATCAGGCATGGAAGCAATCTATGGAACTTATTAAGATACACCACTCCTCATATAGCGCTTTTGTCATACCATTCGGTATTCGAAATCGATAGAGATTAAAGAGATATCAACTATATGTGCTTATATTTAATCCATTTGGAAATTTTTACAAACTAGGCACCTAGCTCGGTTGGCTAGGCGCGCGAAAGGGTGTGGCCTAGACCCAGGTTCGATTCCGGGGACGGCCGGTTCCACCATTTTTTTTATGAAGGATTTACTGGTATCCGAACCAAAATAAAAACTCTTAGTATTTAAATTACTGATAAAATGCCAAGGAATGTACCTGATGCCATTATTTATGGACTAGCTCAGGCATTTTAGGCGCTTTCAATTTTAGGCTTTACATCCTCCGCCGCATTTCCTTTGACAGATTTAGGGCACGTAGTCTTGATGTGGCCTTTCTCATTACAGCCGAAACAGACTGAATTCTTCATGTCCTTACAGTCCAACGTTTTATGTCCCTTAGACTTGCAGATCCCACAAGCCCTGGGCTGCGATTTGGATTTTGGTTCGAACCTGCATTTCCCATAATGGCGCTTCTTGCAGGTCTCACATACTGGTTTCTGGTCGGACTTTTGTTTGTTCTTTTTCTTAGAACTCTGGGAGTTATCTACCACCCTTTTCCTTTTTAGTTCATCCTTTGCATCAGAGGCATGAACGAGATCCTCCTTAAGAGTAAGGAAATGTGGTCCTAGATAAAATTTGGACCGAGCAGCATGGGGCTCCTTTAACTTTTTCATAGCCTTCTTCACAGCTTTTCCTACGGCTGCGTCTATCATAGTTTGAAGAACATCTTTGGAAATTCTAAGGTTTACAATTTCAGCATCATTAGCATGCGTCGCGTCATCAATGGCGCGATTGACTGTTGTCTTATCCGAGTTTGCCATACTCGATATTGGTTCCTAATACCAATAAAACAATTTCTTAGTTGAAATCCAACAACTGCTATTTTTCACTCTGATGGCCTTAATATATACTAACCATGGTGTCAATAACCTATACAGGCTATTATAGCACTAACATTCTTAATGAACGTTATTTAAAATATATTAATATTACTTAGCCTAGGTCCCAAAAGACCATCAATGGCATTAAAGATTTGGACCTAGTCCATCACTTTTCTGACAGAGGATCAAAACGTCACATCTGTCTTTATTATATTAAAGAATTTAGGTAGCTTGAAAGCTTGCCATAGGAATATCAGAAAAGAGTGATTCCTATTAGATATAAAATATCCATCTAAGGTTTGTTGGAGCATTTACTAAAGTATCATCGGCCAATTTCTACCTCGTATTAAATGACCGAAGTCCTAATCAGGCGGAGACAACAGTTCTCTATAGTTATTGTTCAATATTGAATCATATGTGCCAGTATCAAGTAAATTTCTGCATAAACTGCTTGATAAGGAAAGGTACATGCTATATAGTTATCCTTCTGCACCATCTCCTGGCGTTCATCCGGAAGACTCATGGGTTTATTTTCCTGGCCTCTCCCGGCTTCTTTATAAGCTTTGGGCAGTTGGTTTTGATGTGTCCTTCCTCGTTACAATTGTAACATGTGGCGTTCTTTAACCCCTTGCAATCTAAGGTTTTGTGACCCTTGGTCTTGCAAATTCCACACAATTTAGCATGTGGGTCAATTGTACATTTTCCAAAATGTTGCTTTTTGCAGTTACTGCATTTGGGTCTGTTATCAGACTGACTCGAGTTCTTCCTAAACTCGGAATCCTTCCCGCGCTCAGAATTTCCCTTCTTCTTCTTGTTATATCGATGAGAGTTTTCCTCCTCTCTTTCTCTTCTTCCCTCGCCAGAAGCCTTAACCGACTTAATTCTGATTGCATCTAAGGTGAGAGATAAGGATAAGTCCACCGCGGACCTATATGTGGTTGGCCTAGATGCTTTAACACTTCCTTTTATTTCTGGTGCTAGGCCTCCAATGAAACGCGCTATGCGTTTAGGTTCAGGGGTGACTAAATAAGGAACTGGGTGGGACATAGTGTTGAAACTTGTCACATACGCCTGACAATCCAAATCCTCCATGACTAGAGTCAAGAAGTCTGATTCTATATTTTCTACCTCATGCTGGGGGCAATAGTTTTCTTTGACTAATGCAACAAATTGATCCCAAGATAAGTTATAGAGTAGAACTTTTCCCGTGGCTTGGAGCAATGATCTCCACCATGCCAACGCTTCTCCTTTGAATGATTGTGAAACAAATTTCACAACATCTTGCTCCGCACAACCGCTGATGTCAACAACAGCGTCCATCTCATCGAGCCATGTCATGCAATCGATGGCCCCATTTTCTCCTGTAAAGTCTCTAGGCTTGCAGGAGACAAAATATTTATATGAACAGGTCTTAACTGATGCCTCTTGATGAAACACAACTTGTCTAGACGGAATACTCCTTTGATTTGACAAGTCATGAACATCATCCTCCCTTGACTCATGTGTTTTAGGAGGGGGCTTACTACGAGCCATAGATAGAGTCTTGGAGTGGGTATCATTTGATTCATCATACTGTCGATCAAGAGCTCGAGTAACAGCATAATCTATTATTGCCTGCAGTTCTGCTCCAGTTACATTAATTCTGGTAGTATCATTGCTCTCCTTCAAGTGACTGTTAACTTCATCTAATCCAGCCATGTAGCTTGATTGCTACATAAATATTAACAATGATTTATTCAGAGATTATTATGGAATCATCATCTTTGACGATTTATCAACCATGGTAATATAAACCATATTGGTTAACTTGTTAGTTATATTTAATTAGTATTTTCCATTATAATTTATCCTAGTTATAAAACATTAAGGATATTAAAGTGGCGCAAAAGGCCTAGTCACAAGGACAGTTCTAAATTTTATAAGCCATGATTTCAAAGAATCGAGGCATTAAGGTTTGAATCACGTTCATTACCTTCTCTTGACAGGGAGTTGTAGACTTCAATTGTCTTTTGTCTTTTAGGACAATAGATATAGCCCGTGGGCATTTCCCTTCTGAGGGATGGTTATAATATGATCATCTTCTCAGATGCTATTAGTCGAGATCGTATGGATCCTACCGACTATTATGCTTGGACCTGGTCCAACACTTTTATTGGACAACAAGTTTAGCCCGTAGGCACTTCATCACTATCGGATGTTTATAATGTGATCATCTTAGAGGATGACAAAAGCCATGATTTCTAGATCACTAGGCTAGATAAGAAAATTAGAAGAATCCAATATAAGGACGACTGTTGTGATTTTATCGAATCACATTTGTCAGGAGTGCTAACACGTTCTTAGGTGTTAACAAGGATCTAAATCCCTTGGGTAGGTTTCACCATCTTGGCCGCGTAGGCTAGGTTTCACCTTTAAGATTCTTTTTAAAATGCCTACTGGCAGTGAAGAAAGGATATTTATTTTATTCAGGATTTTTATCATAAATCCAAATTTATAAGTTAATAATAGCACAAATGGCCTAGTCGCGTAAACAAGTTTAATTTATAAGCCATGATCGTTTGGGATCGAGGCATTTAGGTGTGAATCAAAGTTCATTACCTTTTCTTGACAGGGAGTTGTAGGCTACCACCGTCTTTAGTCTCAGGGGACGTTAATTATAGCCCGTAGGCACTTCCCTTCTAAGGGATGTTATTTTCCATTTATTTCATATTTCATGTTTAGAATGAAAACTTAATTTAATCAATCCATTATATGAAAATAAAAGTACAAAGTTGCCCTAAGCGGGTCTTTAAAGGGATAATGTGTCCTCGAAGGGACTGAAAGATAAATATGTCCTTATAAGGACTATTAAGGAAACGATCTTCAGCAAAAGGAGTTTCTTCTTCAAGTTATTTCTGAACGCTCTCTCCTTGGATGCTCGTTTCATTCTAGCCGCGCTACGAAGCTCAGCATTTCAGGGCTCCAGATTGTGGAGAATTTCTAATACAGCTTCTTCGCTTGGCGACGTATCCAATATATATAAAAATTTGGAAGTAAAAATTTCCAGATTAGGATTGAAAGTATTCCTATGTTAAGTCTAGACTCAGAAGGTCAATGAATGTGCTACTGTGTCATTGAGATTAAACACATAAGGCTAGTGTTTAATTCACTCAATGTTGGCTCTGATACCAACCTGTCACACCCCGATATTTCCACACTTTACCGGTGGGCCCAGTAGGGGAGTAACGTGACGTGGTTGGTAACATCATGGTCAAACAACACAATATATAAATGCACAGCGGAAGCAAAAGATAAATATATTACATTCCGAATATAAGTAATGTCAAAGTATTACAACGGAAGGTAAAGGATCCACAGGCGGATCAATAAAAGAAAACTGTTCAACAGACTTTAGGCATCTAGAACTTGCAAGATTCCCTAGTGACGCCCTGAGCTCCCAGCCAATTACACATAGTACCTGTCACTTAACCTTTTGGAAAATACGTCAGTTTACACTGGTAAATACAATTAACTGACTCATTTTGAAAAGAGTTTAAGAAAATTGATTTGAATGCACGTGGCACTAAATATCTTTTATAATTTGATTAAAAATGCACGAGGCAAAATTTATCTTTTATACTTGGGACAATTTTATTAATAAAGATCTTGTATCCGATTTACATGGTTGTCCAACATTTAGGGCCGGTGATTATACAATACAAGCCGGACAAGATTAATCGACACACCACAAATATAATCTCACAAGAAGATACCCTTACGAGTGAGTATACGTTTTACATATGCAACAGGAGGTGTTTTGCTTACACCTTGTGCTTACGTCGTGGCATTCACTTTTTAAAATGAGCCAAGGATATCCAGGACACGGTCATTAACTCCCAATGTTATTTGTTATCAATCAATACAGATTAAAACGGGATTATGCAATTTAATCATCTCCGATTAAAAGGTTTCTACACCCGACCAAGCGGTATTTTTATAATACCGTATCCCAAGCCCGTATAAGGGAAAATAAGTTAAAAGTATTTACCTGAGCTAGCAATGCAATTTATACTCAGCCGTATATTCTAATCAGCAAGCACAAGTACTTCTACTGGGGCTCTCAATCTGGAACGAAGGTTTTATTAACTTTTAAATTCCTAACGGGTCTTATTTAAGTCGTAACTTAGACCGGTTAGTTTTAAGGAAAGGTTTACGGTTCAAAACGCATGATTAAGCGAAGACCGGAATAGGATGTGATTTAGACCCGACAAGTTTGGATACTTGTATAATATGGGTAAACTAAACACATTCTGGATTTTGAGATAAAAACGATAACGTTTGACCCGTTTCGGCTAATTTATGCAAACTAGTTACATAAACCGAACCGAACGCGTAATAAGCGTAACGGTTATTCATATGAGCCATTTACAGGTTTCCTAAGTTAATATGCTCCTAATATGTTGTGACATCAGTAAGTTGTCTTTCATTATGCCCAAAACGTATTTAAACACAAATTAGGCCTCGTAGGGGTAGTTTGGTCATTTAAAAGGTTATAAAAGAGTTTAAGTATTTACCTGAGTTACAGGTCTGGTATAATCAGCGAAAATACTTATTTTGATAAGTTATAATAGTAGGATAAAGTATACATGTGAAATTTATCAGTTATAACCAAACTATGCACCGAAGGGCATTTTGGTAATTTCACTTAAGCCGTAAAGCTCAAAACTGAAGTCTGAGTTTATCAACCTTTGCTTACTGTTAAAATATTATAATTTGTCTCAAATATCAGTAGGTATCAACCCTTGTATGTTTAAAATAGTTTAAGTACATACTATGCGTTAAAAACGCTTAAAAAGGCGATTAAAGGCCATTTCCGGGTTCGATACTTAAATCTGATATTTTTATATTTCCATAAGGCTTAAAATAATTTATTTATCATATGTGATCAGTAGCAAAAGGTTTGGAGTCGTTTAGATATGTAAAACTCATTTTATGGCCCGTGAGGGCAAAACCGACAATTCCCGGATTAAGCCTACGACTATAAGTTATGCTCAGCCTAAAATTAATTAAAAATCTTTAAAAATCCCAAAATAATATATTAGATCAGTGGGTAATAGGTTTGATATCAAAAAGTAGGCTTAACTAGGCTATACGCTAATTACGCCGTTTAATTAACATAAAGCCTTCAATTTACGCTAATGAGCATAACTCTCAATCTACACCTCAAACTGATGTCAAACTTTGCATACAAGTTTATATATCAGTAACTAAGGTTTCTACAGTTTTACATTTTCATAAATCACGTTTTAAGGTAATAAGGGTATAATGGTCAACATATGAGCAATTAACGGAAACACGTAAACGAATGGGTCAATCGATGAACCAACCACAGAGGGTTATGCTAACATGTAGCCTGGTCCTAAGGAAGCTCTAAGGCATTTCCAAATCATACTAAAGCGGGTCAGAACTGAAGTCAAAGCTTTGCGACTTTCGGTTCCGAATCGGTTCAAAACAGAAAGTTGTCGAATCAAACAAGATTAGACAAGTTCTTATGCTTATTATCAAGTTATATGAATGATAAATAGGTTACACGCCTTTTACATCGTTAATTATGTGTTAAACGAAAGATTACATTTCTGTTGACTTTTTCTAATCATCTTTGACTCGACAAACAACCTAGTTAGGATGGGAATCAGTGGATGCCCTTTTAAGGGTTTAAAGCCCACATAATTACTAACTTATAACTACCTTTGATTCGGCTTAACACTGAACCATCAAGGATTTATTGATAAGTCAAACCGTAATTACGACGGTTTGACTTTTAAGCTATAATCTAAACAAAACTTAATTAGAGAAGGTTATGCTTACTTACAAGTGTCTAATGGATGATTAGGAAGGCTTGGAATCAGCTTTGATGTCCAGAGTTGATCAGAAATGAGTTTGAGAATGTAAGAAACATGGAGGCCTTATATAGTGGTTGTAATTACCACAAAATGTTGACAACTAAGGCTATGATTGACCATAACATACTTACAAGTGTCCCTAGTACCGTAAAAACATTTTAGGGGTCGCCCAAGATTGAGAATTACCAGCAAGATCGGTTAAAATCGCGCAAAACAGGATGCTGCCCGTTTTTCTGGTTCTGGGCGCCTGACCCGGCCCGCCTCGCGTTTAACAGATTCTAACGCGGGCCGCCTGGGCCTGAAATTCTGATTTTTCCATTTTTGTTATTTTGCAACTTGTCCCTTGGCTTCACGAATGGGCAACCAAGGTTATTTCTTGCATTTTGACCCCCTTATTTTTATATACAAGGGCTTTAGGACTTATACCCACTTTGCCAAGTCCCTGGACACTTCCGGTTAACCCGAAAAGTCTTAACTTTCAACGTTAACGCTTTAACCCCTCGCACACGAATTTGATCATAACTTTCTCATACGATAACGAAACTTTATGAAATTTATATCACGCATTCTAGTGAGCATAATTAACATTTACAATGCTTCGGGTGTGTTAAAAGGTCACTCAGAGGTATAACTTAAACATGTTGACACATTTAACCCCTGTAGTTTGTAATTGCTCACTTTTAGCTTCGCATGATCCATGATTTATTCGTTTGATGCCATAAACATCATGTAGGGTTAATGTACAATATATTTATTCACCATTGACATTCAGAACTTGTATTTTCATATACTTTTCATGATTGTCAACTTCAGTCCTTTCTGAACATTCTTTCACACGTTCAAGCATATGACACGTGTCAACACATTATAGGACGTGAATTTTCGAGGTGTTACATGATCCTCGATAGCAGGGGTCAGGATGTGGATAATAGGGATCTTGATATCCTCCGGGATCTTCAAGGATGATCCTAGATTGGCTAATGCATCAGCCTCTGCATTCTCTTCCCTTGGTACCTGTGTCAAACTAAAGGAAACAAAAGAGAGTGCCAATTCTTTGACTATCTCTAAATATTTGATTAGCTTTTCACCTTTAACAGCATAGGATCCATTAAAGTGATTAGTGATTAATAATGAATCTACATGTACCTCAAGATACCTGATCCTCATATGCTTGGCAATTTGCAAACCAGCTATCAAGGCTTCATATTCAGCCTCATTATTAGTAGTTTCAAACTCACAAGCTATGGAGTGGGGTATTATGTCCCCCTGTGGCGATTTTAGTAGTATTCCAAGCCCTGTTCCTTTGACATTAGAAGCACAATCAGTGAAGAGTATCCAAGGATCCTTAGTTTCTTCTAGCTGTTGGACTTCCAATTCAGCTTCCTTTTGCAAGTCACTACTAAAATATGCCACAAAGTCAGCTAAGGCTTGGGATTTGATGGCAGTCCTTGGTTCATATCTTATATCATAAGCACTAAGCTTCACTGCCCACTTAGCCATCCTTCCTGACATTTCAGGTTTCCTGAGAACATTCATAATTGGAAAATTAGTCTTAACAACAATGGCATGAGTTTCAAAATAATGTCTTAATTTAGTAGATGCCATAATTAATGCAAGGATAAGTTTCTCTAAGTGTGAATACCTGGATTCAGCATCAAGTAAACTCTTACTTACATAATAAACAGGATGTTGTGTACATTGGTGATCCTTAACAAGGACCGCACTTACTGCTTTTGAGGATACTGCAAGGTATAAGGATAATATATCCCCCTTTTCTGGTTTCATCAAGGCGGGGGCTGAGGATAGGTAATCCTTAAGAGCTTTTAGGGCACTTTCATGTTTCTCAGTCCATTCAAATTTCTTGTTCTTCCTCAGAATGTCATAGAATTCTTTGCATTTTCCTGAGGATTTGGATATGAACCTGTTCAAGGCTGCGATCCTGCCTGTCAATCTTTGCACATCCTTAGCATTGGCAGGAGATTTGATATTCACAATAGCCTTAATCTGCTCTGGACTTGCTTCAATGCCCCTCTTTGTCACCATATAGCCTAAGAATTTACCTGCTTTAACACCAAAATGACACTTTGAAGGATTTAGTTTCATATTAAATTTATCAAGGATATTGAATGCTTCCTCCAAGTCTTTAAGGTGATCCTCAGCTTTCTTGGACTTAACCACCATGTCATCTATATAGACTTCCATAGTGTGTCCAATTTGTTCCTTGAACATCATATTGACTAGCCTTTGATAAGTAACACCTGCATTCCTTAGTCCAAATGGCATAGCAATATAACAATATATACCAGTTGGGGTCATAAAGGTTGTATCCTCTTGATCAGATGGTTCCATCTAAATTTGTTGAAATCCAGATGAAGCATCCATAAAAGTCAACAACTCATGACCCACGGTAGCATCCACCATGGAGTCAATGTGGGGTAATGGGAAAGGATCCTTGGGACATGCCTTGTTTAAGTCAGTAAAATCGACACATACCCTCCACTTTCCATTTTTATTTTGAACAACAACCACATTGGCTAACCACCTTGGATACTTGGCCTCTCTTATCATACCTGCACGAAGTAGTTTATCTACCTCTTCCTGGATAATAGAATTCCTTTCAGGTGCAAACTTCCTCCTCTTCTGATGTATAGGCTTGAATAACCTGTCAATGCCAAGTTTATGAGTAATTATATCTTTAGATATACCTGTCATATCCTCATGCTTCCAGGCAAAGGTAGTTTTCCTTCTTTTAAGGAAGGATACTAGATCCTGTTCAATGTCACTAAGGATCCCTGATCCTATGAAGATCTTGGATTCAGGATCATGAGGATCCATGAGGATTTCCTTTACATCCTGCTCTCTTGCCTCCAAGACATCTCTTGAAGGATACTTTAATTGATATTGCTCCCTTGGTCTTGAGGCTGGCTTCATTGACGATGTATAGCAATTTTTAGCTTCTTGTTGATCACTCTCAATTTTCACCACTCCCCATGGACTAGGAAGCTTTACAAATTGATGATATGTGGATGGGTCTGCCTTCATGTCATGTATCCATGGCCTGCCAAGGATAACATTACAACATGATAAGCAATCTATAACACAAAATTTTTGATAAGAATGAAGTCCTTCAATATAGATGGGAAGTTTGATGTCCCCCAATGTGTTCTTGGTTTCTCCACTGAATCCCACAAGGACTGAGGATCTTGGGACAATATCAGACTCCGGGATATTCATCTTCTTGAGGACATCAGGCTGAATGATGTTCACAGAGCTTCCTCCATCGATTAGGATCCTGCGAACAAAGTGGTTAGAAATAAATAAGGTAATAACGAGACCATCATGATGAGGATCCTGGACATCAACACGATCATCCTCATCAAAGGTTATGACTTTATCCTGGGTTACAATGGAGGTCCGGATGGGTCTATCCCCATTATCCATCTTGGTTTCCTTAGCATGTCTTTTGACTGCTGAAAAGGAAGTACCACAAATGTCTGATCCACCAGATATGAAGTTTATAACTTGTGCGTCTGCTGGAGGAGCAGGAGCCCTTTCCGGGATCCTTTCAGGATCCTGGATCCTTGACTTCTTTCGCCCCAAAAGTTCCTTCAAATGCCCCTTACTTAACAAGTAACCAATTTCCTTTCTAAGTGCAATACACTCTTCAGTGAGATGCCCGAAATCCTCATGATATGCACACCACTTGGACTTATCCTTTGTAGCAGCTGGTTTATCACTTTTTCTCGGCCACCTAGCTTTCTCACCTAGATTCTGCATTGCAAGAATTAGTTCATTGTTATCAACAGAAAAACAGTATTCAGAAATGGGAGGATAATCCTCATCATCCTCTTCCTGTTCCACTGCATGCACGTTCTGGTTATCAGATTTGTTGTAGGACTTTGATTTGTTGTTCCTGAAGTAGGATCCTTGCTTTTCCTGTTTTGAGGATCCTATCAGTCTTTCCTGGATCCTTTTATCATCCTCTAATCGGATGAATCTAAGGGCCCTGGTTCTTACTTCATCAAGATTCCTGCAAGGGGTCATGACAAGATCATCATAGAATAAGGAATCCCTAAGCAATCCCATTTTAAAGGCTTCTACAGCCGTAGCTATATCCAGGTTAGGGATATCTAAGGATTCTTTACTAAACTTAGTGATGTAATCTCTAAGTGATTCATTTTGACCTTGTGTTACCCTATAAAGATCACTAGTTAAACGTTCAAATTTTCTACTACAAAGAATTGACTATTAAACAGATTAACTAGGTTAGCAAATGAAGTAATAGAGTAAGGGGGAAGACTTAGCAGCCATTTAAGAGCAGATCCTGTGAGTGAGGATCTAAATCCCTTGCATAGACATGCTTCTTTTAACCTCTCAGGAATTGTATTTACCTCCATCCTCTCCCTGTATTGAGCTACATGCTCCTCTGGATCCGTTGAACCATCATACAGCTTCATGGATGGTATCTGGAATCTTTTGGGTATCTCAGCATCACATAAGGGTGGTGCAAAATGAGATATCCTATGGCTACCATCTGCGATCTCAGGAATGGGCTTCACCACTCCTGGAACGCTGGATATCATATCCTTAAGCTTCTGTAATTCCCTAGCCATAGCTTGATTGATACCTGTATCCTGCATGGAGCCATGGTTAGTGTTATAAGAATTATTGAAAGTGTTACCTCCCAGAGGATTCGTGTTTGGAATTCCAGATGTGAATCCATATTGACGGGACTCCGGTATGATCGAAGGACCAGATGAAGCAATGGTCTGCATTGGTATGAAGTCTCCTTGATGAACATCTGTGCTTGGAGGTTGCATACTTCTCAAGAATCCTTGATCCTGAAAGATGGTTGATAGGATCCTTGAACCTGAAAGGATCCTGGGGCCATAGAGAATCATTGGATCTGGGAGGATCCTAGGACCTGGGAGGATCCTTGGACCTGGGAGGATCCTTGGACCTGGGAGGATCCTTGGACCTGGGAGGATCCTTGAACCTGGGAGGATCCTTGAACTGTGTGCATTCCTAAATATCCTCCTGAGCTGACGAAGGATCCCTGATGCTGGAAAGAGGATCCCGAAGGCTAAAAGCAGGATCCTGGAGGCTGAAAGTGAGAGCCAAATGCCTGACTCATAGTTGTCGTTCCATAACGCCTTTCTGATGGACCACTTTGATACTGGATGCCCGAAACTGCCGATTGTAAGGTAGTTACAACTGGAGTATCGAAATCCAATGACCTTGGTATCAGAGGAGAGTGATCCTCCACTGATTTCTTCTGTTTCTTGATCTCAGCGATCTCCCGGAGGATCCTTTCGTTGGTTTTGTCCTGCTCTTGCGCGTGATCCCTCATCTACAAAATCAGAGTAAACAGAAGAAGTTGGTGGTTTCGAGAAAATGGGGGTTTGTCTCTTCGCAGCATTTTCAGCATTCTTCTGGGATCCAGAAGGTGGTGGAGGCAAAGGTGGAACGCCTTGTGAAGAACTGATTGCCGGCATTGAACTTGAAGTGTTCTTCGCTGAGGAAGCCATCCGCTTGGTTGTAATGAACCGAAATGATCACAAGAATATGAATCTTCTTAGGAATGAAGCACCAATTGCCCCACGGTTGGCGCCAAACTGTTTTGGTCAAAAATCAAGCAAAGATAATGCAACCAAACTTTCTGTTGTGAGGTATGATGCTTGAATCAATGAACAATGCTAAGGATCACTCAGAAATGTAATGAACAAGTGACATAATGATTTATACGAGGAAAAAGCCCTTGATCAAGAGTTGATCTCCGGCATAAAAGACCTCGGGTGATGGAAACTGCCGATCACCAACTCAGATTAAACAGAAAATGTATTACAACTTTGGATGATAGCGAGCTAGTTACAAGGATCACTAGAGTGTAAGGTGCAAAAAAGTGTGTAATCGCCGAGCTAATTGTAGAGAGTTGATGAGAGCAGTTACGAGTGTGTGTGTGTTTAGCCAAAAATAGCCAAGTGTTCTAATTTAGCTCGCTATCCTCTTTTAAATTCGGAAAATATCTAAGTTAACTAACTATCCGCATTTCATGCAAGTCCTCCACGAACTCCATAACGTCCATTTTAGTCAAGCACGTGCGGAATAAATATGGAATATGCTCCAGGAATATCGCCAAGACCAAGTCCAAGCACGTACTCCTGCAAAACAACATCATACTCAAAGCAGACAATCGTTAGTATAAGGATCCTTATGATGATCCTGGATCCTGATCCTACAATACTCTCTGAGGATCACTAATTCAAACAGAATTGAGGATCACTAAACCCGACAGTAATTGAGGATCATTGATCTTTGGAGAATCCTCCCCTAACAATTACAAGTTACTAAAAATAGAAAATACAAAATTACGGAATCTTACAGATTTTGATGTTCTTATCAGATACTATGGTATTGGTATATAAGGAAAGGAGCTAAGTTTGTTAGTGGATATTATGTATGTCCGCCACTATGTGAATAGACTAGATAGAGTGTGTGTTGAATATTGTTTAGTTGAGATACGAATACATTACTTTGGAGAGGACGAGAGAGGTTGGTACGGATGTAACACATTCGTGCGGATGTAACTCATTCATGTGGATGTAACTACATCTGCACAGACAAGCTCATCCGCATGGAAGTGCTCGTCCGTCCCAACCTCATGTATATATATAGTGTCATGTGTTCATTAGTTGTTAAGTTTTGGGAGTTTGGCCGGAGAGATTGTTGATGCTCTCTCCAGCCGGTCAATGATGTATGCTCTTTCGATCTTGATGAAAGCTTTCTACTTATAACTATTCTTACGAGACTTCCCGAATTAGCTTTATTATATCCAAACTTCCGTCTAAACCCGTCGGATCCTGAACTTTCAAAGTTAATACAAGCCAATAGGCGAGCTAACTTCAGCTTGGACACTTATACGAACAAGTGAGCTTAATCCAAATCAGCTCGAGTACGTTTTTATCGAGCTAGTTTATATAAGACAACGAACAAGTTGCTAACCATGAACAAACTACTAGCCAAAGCTATTTCTACATTCCTTAAACCCAAATTGCTACATGTTTAAGAGCTATGGAGTTCGAACCCTACCCCATACAAGCATACTACCCACTTTTTATCGTTTGAGTAAAGTACAATTTTCGTCCTTGTGATTTACACCCGTTCTCACCTACAGATCCTATTTGAAAAAAAAAAGAACAATCATTCCAGTCCATGTGGTTGTCAATTGGAATCGATCACGTCCCTTTTAACAGAAAATGTTAATCAATGGTTAGTTGACTGGGGCAAGAATGGCTTTTACCTTTATAATTTCAAGAGCAATATGGTCATTTCGCCCATTACAGCCCCAAATGCACCAATAAACTCATATATTTATCTAGATCTCTCAATCTTCATGTTCTTCTCTATTCATCTTTGTATCATTTTCCTCTATTTGCTGCAAGTGCAGAAGAAGCTATGAGTGGTTCATCATCATGGTCTCTGTTTATACCTCTAGCAAAAACTGAAACCTTCAACGGCCACCCAAGCACCCACTCATGCCGAATAAACATTCAGCCGCCACTGCGTGTTCTTGGTGTTCTTGTTGGGTGGTGGTGTTAACGAGTTTAGAGGCTGGTTACGGTGTTTCGATTGATTACATCTAATTTGACGCATCGATTTCATCTAATTCACGCATCTAACGAGTCTGGGTTCCTCATAGTGGGTGTGATTGATTTGGGTTAAAAATTGGATTTTGATTAGTGGGTAGGGGACCACGGGTTTGTGGTGGGCATGGATCTCGGCAAAAAAGGAATCCCCGA
Organism: Helianthus tuberosus; assembly: GCA_030545235.1. Taxonomy (NCBI): domain Eukaryota; kingdom Viridiplantae; phylum Streptophyta; class Magnoliopsida; order Asterales; family Asteraceae; genus Helianthus; species Helianthus tuberosus. The sequence goes on from JARYGA010041378.1 coordinate 28,381, forward strand.
TGGACTTCTTGACCGATCCATTAGAAGGGAGATCTACCCTACAGCCCACTGACATTCTTTTTTTGGATGGGAATGAGGGAAACATGTGTGCGTCGATTTAACAGGTGTGTCCCCTATCGTTGGGCTAAGGGACCACGGGTTTGTGGCAGGCCAGGCGATAACCAAGGCGGAGGCGGGCAAAGTAGCTAAGCACGAAAAAGCTTGCATTGAGAATCAACACATTTTCTTTTTCGATTGCTATATCGAGTGTCATTGTCGTACCGATACCATATTAAGTCAAATTGATACCAACTGAATTTCAGCCGCAACGCATTAGGAAATTGCATTAGTTGTTGTTAGGGGAGGATTTTCTAACAATTAGTGATCCTTATTCGTTATCCTAACTAGTGATCCTTACTTCTGTGACAGGTGGTGATCCTCAGAAGAGCTTCAGGATCAGGATCATGGATCACTTTAAGGATCCTCGTACTGACGATTGTTTACTTATGTTTTGTAGCATCTCGCAGGTATATTGAGCTTGACCAAGTCTAAGCGACATTCCTGGAGAATATTCCTACACTATTCTGCATGTGCTTGACCGAAAAGAGACGTTATGGAGAACGTGGAGGCTTGGCACGAAAGTCGGATAGTTAGTTTAGGTGGTTTTTTCTATTTTAAAAATGGAGTAACGAGCTAGTAGAACACACTTAGCCATTTCTCAGTTACACACACTCGTACAAACGCTCATACAAGCTCTCGTTCAAACACTTAGCAATTTCATACACTTTTTACACATATCACCGTAGTGATCCTTGTACCTAGCTCGTTACTATCCGAAGTTGTAAACATTTAACCATTTATATTAGCTTGGTGATCGGTAGTTTCCATCACCCGGGGTTTTTTGTGCCGGAGATCAACTCTTGATCAAGGGTTTTTTCCCCGTATAAATCCTTGTGTTGTTTGTGCATTATACATTGAAGTGATCCTCATCACTGTTACATATTTAAAGCATCATTCCCCTAAACAAAGAGTTTGGTTGCAATATCCTCATCAGATTTTTTGACCAAAACAGTTTGGCGCCCACCGTGGGGCAATTGGTGCTTCGTCCTTAAGAAAATACGCATTTCTGTGCTTAATTCGGCTCATTACAACCAAGCAGATGGCTTCCTCATCGAAGAATGCTTCAAACTTGATGCCCTCATTCACTTCTTCGCAAGGTGTTCCTCCTTTGCCTCCACCACCTTCTGGATCCCAGAAGAATACTGAGAATGCTGCGAAGAAACCGACTCCCATTTTTTCGAAACCACCTACTTCTTCTGTTTCAACTAATCCTACTACTAATGATCTCTATGCCTTGATTTTGCAGATGAGGAATCATGCACACGAGCAGGATAAAACCAACGAAAGGATCCTCCGGGAGATTGATGAAATTAAGAAACAGAAGAAAACGGCAGAGAATCACTCCCCACTGATGCCCAGATCTTTGAATTTTGATACTCCGGTGATTACTTCTCAGCCATCAGTGGTTCCAGACATTCAATATGTGGGAGGACCAAAAGGAGTGCACTACGGAACAACAACCATGACCCAGGCATC
>JARYGA010041379.1:0-105075 GCA_030545235.1 Helianthus tuberosus
AAGAAAACACATAAGCACAAAAATTAGTTAACTTGATTCTTTAATTTGTTGTCTTTGAGGATGGATAATTAAAGCACACTAAAAATCCAATCCATGAATTTCATTCGGTACTTTAATCATTAGAATCTAACTATGAAGATAGGAAGATCTTAATAAGAATTCGGATTTGTCCTTATTGAATCGTAATGTACGTATTAAGGCATACGGATAATTCAATTAAGGGCTCCGATTTGAGTGATATTCATCCACAAGGATCTGATTATGAGGATAGAAAGATCCTTCATGGATTTTGGAATCTGTGTAACGAGAGGTGCTTCGACACCTTGCACTAGGCGTGCTTAAGTCGATACACAAGGTAGAAAGTTCATGAGGTTGAGGCGCTAGATATGCCAGGGCGACATATGAAGCAGAACTTGAAGGTTAAGCAGCAACAGGGTTTGCAACTGCCTTGCTTTAAACAGCAAAGCGACACATGTTAACCAAATGTCTCCATCGTCCACCGGGGGTACATTTGTAACATGGTATTTGATTTGGATGATGACGGTTTCACTGACTTCTCCAAGGAGCGGTTCCCTTGCACGGCTTCATCCCTGAGATGAGTCATGGTGATAGCTAATTCAACGGTCTTCTGGAGTACGATGCCTATTTGTTGGGCAATTGTAGCACCTGGTCCGGACACTCGAGTCTTGTTGCGGTGAAGAGGCATAATGAAGAAAATGGAAGACATCGGAGGAAACAAGGGAAATGAACGCAGAATGCATAAAAATCGCGATCATTTGTTTGTTACCTAAAGCAAACAAATGAGACAATGACTAATCAAAGTAAATAGGTCAAAAATAATGTATCGCGAAGACATGCTCGCCTATAAGTGAACACTCATCCCAAGAATTCCCAGGTAAGCACAACTGGTCTCGCGTCTGATGAGATGTATACGAAGTGCTTGCCTAGACAGAAAACCCAGAATACAGGCATTCACCCTTCCAGTTTGCACGTGTTCACATTATTTAAAACCCAGAACCTTGACGAGATTTTGAAAACTCAAAGGGGTTCAAAACCATATAACAGAGGGTTCAAAACCTTACAATAGAGGGTTCAAAACCAAGTAATTAATCATCCTAGAACAGATGATTAGTTTTCAAAGCGGTTTTGAAATTTATGTTCTTGTTGTGGTCGTCGCCTAAGGATAGGTGACGGTATTGTTTTATGACTAAACGCAAGTAAACTCGCGTTAGGGTCCTAAGAAGGTTATAGACTAGGTCAAAGCATTACTAATAACCTAATTCCCTATAACCATTGGCTCTGATACCATCTTTTCTGTCACACCCCGACCACGTAGAACATACAAAACGTGGCGGAAATGTCGGGGAGTGTTGTAACAGAATTAATCGTTTCAAATCCATGGCAATTAAAGTTTCGTTTTAATAATCAATTATGAGAGTTTACATTGTTTAAACAAGAAACAAAGGGTACATAACATAAGTTAACTAGTTATTGTCTCGTTTTAAGTCGCTAAGGCACGAGTCCATCCTAAATGTAGCATGTATCAACAATCATTGCAAAGCAGTACCTGAAACATGTGTAAAAACGAGGTCAGCAAAGAAATGCTGGCGAATACATTGGTTTTGTAGGAGTGTCGAAATCATGGCTAGTTTAGACGTTGCAATACTTTATTTAAAAACCTTGTTTTGAAAAGAGTATAATATTGCAACTTAATTAACCAACTCAAATCAAGCGGGTTATAATTTGTAAAACCTCGTAGCCATGACTCTTAACCCAAAAACATTTGTTTTAGTAAATTATTTGAAAAACAATGATAAGTTCTGATGATATGTATAAATAAGAGAATAATGCATGATTAAATGAATAACCATGTAAAAATGAGTTTGTATAAGATATGTTGTTTGTAAAACAATGTCTTGTGAAAAGTATGTTATTTGTATAAATGTTATATATCTCAAACTGAAATGATTCAAATAACGTTACAGTATGTAATACCATACAAACACTTATATATAGGAAGTACCAGCGGCGTATCCACCATGCTTGTATCATATTACACACGCATCGTTACTTAATCACTTAATCAAACCAAAACCAAATCGATAGATAGATAGTACATTAAATATACCTTCGTTGTTTAAAAGAATAGATTTAGATAGTATAGTACAAGTATACTTCGGATTTATAGATAATATATCAAAATATGCTTTGGATGTGATAAATAACATATTAAACTATGTTTTTGTTTAGTAAATAACATATCAAAATATGCTTTGGATGTGATAAATAACATATTAAACTATGTTTTTGTTTAGTAAATAACATATCAAAATATGCTTTGGATGTGATAAATAACATATTAAACTATGTTTTTGTTTAGTAAATAACATATCAAAATATGCTTTGGATGTGATAAATAACATATTAAACTAAGTTTTTGTTTAGTAAATAACATATCAAAATATGCTTTGGATGATTAACAAAATATATGTTGGTTTGTACAATACCACACATGAGAGTATATCAAAATATACTTTAATAGTGTGATTTGAGAATTCAATCAGACCTGGTGCATCAAGATACACCTTTGAGACTATAGAAATACCACAAAGGCAATTCCTATTTGGATGGAGCAACAAATTGGTTTCAGACATTCCATGACAACAGGAATGGGGTGTCAAATCCTATAGCGCTATATCATACTAACAATCGGTCTGGTGAACATAAAATAAGTACAATTCAACAATTTATTTTATGTTCTTTGAGAAAATCAATGTTTAAATCATAGATAGTTATGTAATTTGTCAAATGATAAGTAATAACATGTATAATCAATTATACTTTTGGAATCATGAAAATAACAGATAGGTACACATGCTTCACCCCAAAACAGTTTAGAAAACAGTAAAAGAGGGGAATAATGTACTCGCCTGAGATTGCTCAGATGTCTAAAGATAATCACCAGGTAATGCTAGAGATCTTGGAATATCAAACGGCACCTAATATAGGTAACTACATTAATAAACCGAACCTAAATCGGAGGATTTAGATAGAATGAGGGTTCGTAAACCAAACGAGTATAGAGACTCGTGTCATATGGTTTAACAAAGCCTACATACTAAATGAAACCTAACCTAATAGCTTACGACCCATTACGACCCGTTTAGGTAGCTTATGCTACTTTAACGCGTCGTTCGCGTGAAACGCGTTCGGACCGCCTAACTAGTCCTATGACAAGTGTTATATGCCTAAACATGTTACATAATCAGTTATGTGACAAAAGTTTAGGTTACATATGCTTAATTACCAATTATACATGAAAAGGGTATTCTGGTAATTTACCTAAGGCATATAAACTACCTATCATACAACTACTCAAACGATGTGACCATAGGGTATAACCTCGGAAGGTTATTCCCTACCTACTATGGTCACCTAATGTATTTGGTCGGATCCTAATGATCGACCAAATGGGTCGGGTTCGAAGGTATAGGCGATTTATTAGATCGCCTACCCTACGACCCTAGACAACGTGGTAATCAGTGGGCATAGTCCCAAGGGACTATGACCAACGTGATTACACTCACGTTGCGAAGTTCAAATGAACTTCGCATTGACCATTACTGGTCAACGCTGAAAGTCAAACAAAGTTTGACTTTCTGACTCGAAAAGCAATAAAATAAGGAAAAGAACGAAAGAATACTTACGAAGGGTCCCCGAATGCTAATCCCGATTCAAGATTCTCAGGTATGAAACAATGGTTTCAACTTAGAGGTTTTCAAATCAGAATTCTTGTGAGAAATAAGGTTAAGTGGGTTGGGTATTTATAGGAATACCCGAACCGTTAGGATCGTTTCATGGAAAACGTGCCATGAATCCAACCCGTACACTTGTCGGAACCTTATGGTGGCTAGAAATTGGTTCTTATCCGCTGACTAGACGATTGGGAATGTGTGGGTGTGGTTTAAACATGTGCAAACAGGCTGTTTAAACACTGAACCTGGTCTGCAGACCCCATACGCATCGTAGGGCAAAGATGGCCTGCGCATCGTATGGGTGAACTTTGGCAGATTTACACTTTTGGTCCCTGCAGTGCAATAAGGTCATTTCTGACACGTTTAAGGCCCGTTAACCCCATTTCAAAGCTCTAAAATGAAGTTAAAGTATAGGGAACTTAAAACATGCTCAAAAATATCTCGGATGTCGGTTCGTTTGGCCGTACGATTGCGTTGTTCGGTTAATTACGACGGAATGCGCATAAGCGCGAAAAACGATCCAAATGACGCGACGAATGGATTTTTCTTATGCCGAACACTAAAATAAAATATTATAGTGCTTACATAAATTTTTGGATGTCCGGATGTATTCCATTCGTAAGTTATGCGTAAAAATGCAAACTTGTGCACTTTTTGACACTTTTAGTCCCTGAATGATCCAAAAGTTTATTTTAGCACACCGAACCCCTCAAAGCCTATTTATAAGCTATGTAAAGGATATTTAAGGTGTGTTTAACTTATGGTCATGTTCCGGAATGTTCGTTACAGTTCAAATTGACATACTTTCGCAGTTTGTCATATTTAGTCCCTGTAAGCGAATTAACTTGATTTTGCCATACCAAAGCCTTCAAAACTTATTTCTAAGTTATGTAAAGGTTATTTAAGGTATGTTAAGCCTATTTCACTATTCCGGAGTGTTCGTTGGATTAAACTGGTTATATCTACACATCAGAGCGCGTATAACCCTCCCGAAAGCGATTTAGAGCTTGAAATCGAACAAGAGTTGATATGTGTAAACGATACACATATTTTTACAAATCCCAAGTATGAAATATAATATTTCATTGGTTCGGTATTTGTTTGATGGCCGTGGAGGCACAGGTGTTACAGTCTCCCCTACTTTAGGAAATTTCGTCCCGAAATTTAATTCTAGAGGAAACTTGTGAATACAGCTGTGACGGTTTCGCCTTCAAATAGATCCATTGAACCCTTAAGTAAAACTCTGGGCCATGTTAGGAATCTTAGCGAATTTGTTAACCCTCAGAGTGAATTCCTTGTGGTAGTAAAACATGAAATTTTTGAACTACGGACAGAAGAACGTTTCTTATGAAGACTTATCATAGGAAACTTGGTGTATGATTGAGATCAGAATTGGGAAGTGTGAAAATAAATGACATTGGTCGAGGTCCAAGACTTCTCCCGTATCATTATTCTTGTCACTATAGGTCTTAACACATAACAAAACTTCTTGTGGTTTCTGTGCACTGAATTCCATAATTATGTAGGCCTCCATAATTACGTAATCTCTTGCACAGTCCGCACAGTTCATTTCATAATGCGTAGGAAAATAATCACTTGAATAAACATGAAGCGACCTGTCTAGACCACCAAAGGATCTTTTCAACTAGATCAGCGAACGATCTTTTTAACTAGATCAACGTATGATCTTCTTAACTAGACCGTCGTGCGATCTTCTTGAATAGATCACTTAAGGGATCTTTTTAATTATATCATCACATGATATTTCTAATCAGATTTTCAAAATCAATCTGTTTAACCAGACCACTCAAGGGTCCAATTATAGAATAGTACATTATAACCCAAGGGACTTTACTACAACGTAGAAGTCCATTAAGGATTTAAGATAGTAACTTTGGATATCCTATTATGAATCTCTCGTATGAGATATGAAAGATTTTACGAGGATTTGGATGGATCACATACAACCACAAACATGTAAGAAAACACATAAGCACAAAAATTAGTTAACTTGATTCTTTAATTTGTTGTCTTTGAGGATGGATAATTAAAGCACACTAAAAATCCAATCCATGAATTTCATTCGGTACTTTAATCATTAGAATCTAACTATGAAGATAGGAAGATCTTAATAAGAATTCGGATTTGTCCTTATTGAATCGTAATGTACGTATTAAGGCATACGGATAATTCAATTAAGGGCTCCGATTTGAGTGATATTCATCCACAAGGATCTGATTATGAGGATAGAAAGATCCTTCATGGATTTTGGAATCTGTGTAACGAGAGGTGCTTCGACACCTTGCACTAGGCGTGCTTAAGTCGATACACAAGGTAGAAAGTTCATGAGGTTGAGGCGCTAGATATGCCAGGGCGACATATGAAGCAGAACTTGAAGGTTAAGCAGCAACAGGGTTTGCAACTGCCTTGCTTTAAACAGCAAAGCGACACATGTTAACCAAATGTCTCCATCGTCCACCGGGGGTACATTTGTAACATGGTATTTGATTTGGATGATGACGGTTTCACTGACTTCTCCAAGGAGCGGTTCCCTTGCACGGCTTCATCCCTGAGATGAGTCATGGTGATAGCTAATTCAACGGTCTTCTGGAGTACGACGCCTATTTGTTGGGCAATTGTAGCACCTGGTCCGGACACTCGAGTCTTGTTGCGGTGAAGAGGCATAATGAAGAAAATGGAAGACATCGGAGGAAACAAGGGAAATGAACGCAGAATGCATAAAAATCGCGATCATTTGTTTGTTACCTAAAGCAAACAAATGAGACAATGACTAATCAAAGTAAATAGGTCAAAAATAATGTATCGCGAAGACATGCTCGCCTATAAGTGAACACTCATCCCAAGAATTCCCAGGTAAGCACAACTGGTCTCGCGTCTGATGAGATGTATACGAAGTGCTTGCCTAGACAGAAAACCCAGAATACAGGCATTCACCCTTCCAGTTTGCACGTGTTCACATTATTTAAAACCCAGAACCTTGACGAGATTTTGAAAACTCAAAGGGGTTCAAAACCATATAACAGAGGGTTCAAAACCTTACAATAGAGGGTTCAAAACCAAGTAATTAATCATCCTAGAACAGATGATTAGTTTTCAAAGCGGTTTTGAAATTTATGTTCTTGTTGTGGTCGTCGCCTAAGGATAGGTGACGGTATTGTTTTATGACTAAACGCAAGTAAACTCGCGTTAGGGTCCTAAGAAGGTTATAGACTAGGTCAAAGCATTACTAATAACCTAATTCCCTATAACCATTGGCTCTGATACCATCTTTTCTGTCACACCCCGACCACGTAGAACATACAAAACGTGGCGGAAATGTCGGGGAGTGTTGTAACAGAATTAATCGTTTCAAATCCATGGCAATTAAAGTTTCGTTTTAATAATCAATTATGAGAGTTTACATTGTTTAAACAAGAAACAAAGGGTACATAACATAAGTTAACTAGTTATTGTCTCGTTTTAAGTCGCTAAGGCACGAGTCCATCCTAAATGTAGCATGTATCAACAATCATTGCAAAGCAGTACCTGAAACATGTGTAAAAACGAGGTCAGCAAAGAAATGCTGGCGAATACATTGGTTTTGTAGGAGTGTCGAAATCATGGCTAGTTTAGACGTTGCAATACTTTATTTAAAAACCTTGTTTTGAAAAGAGTATAATATTGCAACTTAATTAACCAACTCAAATCAAGCGGGTTATAATTTGTAAAACCTCGTAGCCATGACTCTTAACCCAAAAACATTTGTTTTAGTAAATTATTTGAAAAACAATGATAAGTTCTGATGATATGTATAAATAAGAGAATAATGCATGATTAAATGAATAACCATGTAAAAATGAGTTTGTATAAGATATGTTGTTTGTAAAACAATGTCTTGTGAAAAGTATGTTATTTGTATAAATGTTATATATCTCAAACTGAAATGATTCAAATAACGTTACAGTATGTAATACCATACAAACACTTATATATAGGAAGTACCAGCGGCGTATCCACCATGCTTGTATCATATTACACACGCATCGTTACTTAATCACTTAATCAAACCAAAACCAAATCGATAGATAGATAGTACATTAAATATACCTTCGTTGTTTAAAAGAATAGATTTAGATAGTATAGTACAAGTATACTTCGGATTTATAGATAACATATCAAAATATGCTTTGGATGTGATAAATAACATATTAAACTATGTTTTTGTTTAGTAAATAACATATCAAAATATGCTTTGGATGTGATAAATAACATATTAAACTATGTTTTTGTTTAGTAAATAACATATCAAAATATGCTTTGGATGTGATAAATAACATATTAAACTATGTTTTTGTTTAGTAAATAACATATCAAAATATGCTTTGGATGATTAACAAAATATATGTTGGTTTGTACAATACCACACATGAGAGTATATCAAAATATACTTTAATAGTGTGATTTGAGAATTCAATCAGACCTGGTGCATCAAGATACACCTTTGAGACTATAGAAATACCACAAAGGCAATTCCTATTTGGATGGAGCAACAAATTGGTTTCAGACATTCCATGACAACAGGAATGGGGTGTCAAATCCTATAGCGCTATATCATACTAACAATCGGTCTGGTGAACATAAAATAAGTACAATTCAACAATTTATTTTATGTTCTTTGAGAAAATCAATGTTTAAATCATAGATAGTTATGTAATTTGTCAAATGATAAGTAATAACATGTATAATCAATTATACTTTTGGAATCATGAAAATAACAGATAGGTACACATGCTTCACCCCAAAACAGTTTAGAAAACAGTAAAAGAGGGGAATAATGTACTCGCCTGAGATTGCTCAGATGTCTAAAGATAATCACCAGGTAATGCTAGAGATCTTGGAATATCAAACGGCACCTAATATAGGTAACTACATTAATAAACCGAACCTAAATCGGAGGATTTAGATAGAATGAGGGTTCGTAAACCAAACGAGTATAGAGACTCGTGTCATATGGTTTAACAAAGCCTACATACTAAATGAAACCTAACCTAATAGCTTACGACCCATTACGACCCGTTTAGGTAGCTTATGCTACTTTAACGCGTCGTTCGCGTGAAACGCGTTCGGACCGCCTAACTAGTCCTATGACAAGTGTTATATGCCTAAACATGTTACATAATCAGTTATGTGACAAAAGTTTAGGTTACATATGCTTAATTACCAATTATACATGAAAAGGGTATTCTGGTAATTTACCTAAGGCATATAAACTACCTATCATACAACTACTCAAACGATGTGACCATAGGGTATAACCTCGGAAGGTTATTCCCTACCTACTATGGTCACCTAATGTATTTGGTCGGATCCTAATGATCGACCAAATGGGTCGGGTTCGAAGGTATAGGCGATTTATTAGATCGCCTACCCTACGACCCTAGACAACGTGGTAATCAGTGGGCATAGTCCCAAGGGACTATGACCAACGTGATTACACTCACGTTGCGAAGTTCAAACGAACTTCGCATTGACCATTACTGGTCAACGCTGAAAGTCAAACAAAGTTTGACTTTCTGACTCGAAAAGCAATAAAATAAGGAAAAGAACGAAAGAATACTTACGAAGGGTCCCCGAATGCTAATACCGATTCAAGATTCTCAGGTATGAAACAATGGTTTCAACTTAGAGGTTTTCAAATCAGAATTCTTGTGAGAAATAAGGTTAAGTGGGTTGGGTATTTATAGGAATACCCGAACCGTTAGGATCGTTTCATGGAAAACGTGCCATGAATCCAACCCGTACACTTGTCGGAACCTTATGGTGGCTAGAAATTGGTTCTTATCCGCTGACTAGACGATTGGGAATGTGTGGGTGTGGTTTAAACATGTGCAAACAGGCTGTTTAAACACTGAACCTGGTCTGCAGACCCCATACGCATCGTAGGGCAAAGATGGCCTGCGCATCGTATGGGTGAACTTTGGCAGATTTACACTTTTGGTCCCTGCAGTGCAATAAGGTCATTTCTGACACGTTTAAGGCCCGTTAACCCCATTTCAAAGCTCTAAAATGAAGTTAAAGTATAGGGAACTTAAAACATGCTCAAAAATATCTCGTATGTCGGTTCGTTTGGCCGTACGATTGCGTTGTTCGGTTAATTACGACGGAATGCGCATAAGCGCGAAAAACGATCCAAATGACGCGACGAATGGATTTTTCTTATGCCGAACACTAAAATAAAATATTATAGTGCTTACATAAATTTTTGGATGTCCGGATGTATTCAGAACGTAAGTTATGCGTAAAAATGCAAACTTGTGCACTTTTTGACACTTTTAGTCCCTGAATGATCCAAAAGTTTATTTTAGCACACCGAACCCCTCAAAGGCTATTTCTAAGCTATGTAAAGGATATTTAAGGTGTGTTTAACTTATGGTCATGTTCCAGAATGTTCGTTACAGTTCAAATTGACATACTTTCGCAGTTTGTCATATTTAGTCCCTGTAAGCGAATTAACTTGATTTTGTCATACCAAAGCCTTCAAAACTTATTTCTAAGTTATGTAAAGGTTATTTAAGATATGTTAAGTCTATTTCACTATTCCGGAGTGTTCGTTGGATTAAACTGGTTATATCTACACATCAGAGCGCGTATAACCCTCCCGAAAGCGATTTAGAGCTTGAAATCGAACAAGAGTTGATATGTGCAAACGATACACATATTTTTACAAATCCCAAGTATGAAATATAATATTTCATTGGTTCGGTATTTGTTTGATGGCTGTGGAGGCACAGGTGTTACAGAGAAACCTTCAGGTGGACTGAAGCTTATGTCGTGTTTGGAAGCTCAGAGGTATTTGAGAAAAGGATATGTTGCTTTTCTAGCACATGTCACCGAGGAGAAAGGCAAGAGCAAGAGTATTCAGGATATTCCGATTGTTCGGGATTATCCAGAGGTGTTTCCTGATGAACTGCCTGGTTTGCCTCCAGTTCGTCAAGTCGAATTTCATATTGACCTTGTACCCAATGCCAACCCGATCGCGAAAGCACCTTATCGTCTTGCACCGTCATAGATGCAAGAGTTATCGAAATAGCTTCAAGAGTTATCTGATAAAGGATTCATCCATCTGAGTTATTCACCTTGGGGAGCTCCTGTCCTCTTCGTGAAAAAGAAAGATGGGTCTTTTCGAATGTGTATCGATTATCGTGAGCTTAATAAGCTTACCATCAAGAATCGATAACCCCTACCTCGAATTGATGATCTCTTTGACCAGCTTCAAGGTGCTTCATGTTTTTCTAAGATCGATCTACGTTCTGGGTATCATCAACTTCGTGTTCTCGAAGAAGATATTCCCAAAACTGCTTTCCGCACGAGATATGGGCATTACGAGTTCACTGTCATGCCTTTTGGTTTGACGAATTCCCCAGCTATCTTTATGGACTTAATGAATAGGGTCTGTAAACCTTATTTAGACAAGTTCATTATTGTGTTCATCGACGATATTCTCATTTATTCGAAGACTCGAGTCGATCACGAGCAACACCTTCGCTTAACGTTGGAACTCCTTAAGAAGGAACAACTTTTCGCTAAATTCTCCAAGTGTGAATTCTGGCTTAAAGAAGTTCAGTTTCTGGGTCATATAGTCAACGAGCAGGGTATTCATGTAGATCCATCCAAGATTGTTGCTATTAAGGATTGGAGTACGCCGACGACACCTACAGAGATTCGATCTTTCCTTGGTCTTGCTGGTTATTATCGTCGATTCATTTCTAATTTCTCGAAGATTGCGGTTCCACTCACTGCTTTGACTCAGAAGAATAAGCCTTTTGAGTGGGGACCCAAGCAAGAAGAAGCATTCCAAATGCTAAAGCAGAAGTTATGTAATGCTCCTGTTCTATCTCTGCCCGAGGGAAGCGATGATTTCGTTGTCTATTGCGATGCGTCCAACTTAGGCCTTGGTTGCGTCCTCATGCAACGAGGTAAGGTTATAGCATATGCATCTAGACAATTGAAAGTTCACGAGAAGAACTATACGACTCATGATCTTGAATTAGGAGCTATGGTTTTCGCGCTTAAAATCTGGAGACACTACCTCTATGGAACGAAGTGTGTGGTTTTCACAGACCATAAAAGTCTCCAGCATATTCTTAATCAGAAAGAGCTGAACATGAGGCAACGACGTTGGGTTGAACTCTTGAACGATTACGATTGCGAGATTCGCTACCATCCTGGTAAGGCGAATGTCGTAGCCGATGCGCTTAGTCGAAAAGAGCGAGTCAAGCTTCACTCTGTCCAAGCTCTATCCGACATCCAATCTCGTGTCCTTCAAGCTCAACGATCCTGTGTGATCAAGGGTTTATTGAAAGATGAGCTACCGCTTCAACTTGAGCTTAAGCTCGAAAGGAAAGACGATGGTTTACTCTACTTCAAGGATCGTTTGTGGGTTCCGAAACAAGACGATCTTCGCACCCTAGTTATGGACAAATCTCACAAGTCTCGATATTCTATCCATCCTGGTGCTGATAAAATGTACAAGGATCTTCGTACTCAGTACTGGTGGCCTGGTATGAAGAAGGATGTTGCCTTGTATGTATCAAAATGCCTAACTTATCTCAAAGTCAAGGCTGAACATCAACGACCTTCTGGTTTGCTTGTACAACCAGAGATACCAGTTTGGAAGTGTGAGAACATTGCGATGGATCTCATCACTAAGTTACCGCGTACGTCTAAAGGTCATGATGCTATTTGGGTTGTTATCGATCAATTAACGAAATCAGCTCATTTTATTCCGATTCGCGAGGATCTATCTGCTGATAAACTTGCAAAGATTTATGTTGATGAGATAGTATCTCGACATGGTGTTCCTTTGGATATCATTTCTGATCGTGATGCTCGATTTTCATCTCATTTCTGGAAGACCATGCAATCTGCTTTGGGAACCCAACTGAATCTAAGCACTGCTTATCATCCCCAAACAGATGGTCAATCTGAAAGGACGATTCAAACTTTGGAGGATATGCTTAGAGCATGCGTGATAGACTTTGGTGGTAATTGGGATTCTCATCTGCCATTGATCGAGTTCTCTTACAACAATAGTTATCATGCTAGCATTAAAATGGCACCATTCGAAGCTCTCTACGGTCGAAAATGTCGTTCACCTGTCTGTTGGAACGAGACCGGTGAAGCTCAGCTTATTGGACCTGAGCTTGTTCTGGAAACAACAGACAAAATCAAGAAAATTCGCGATAATCTTGTGACAGCTAGATGCCGTCAAAAGAGTTATGCGGATTTACGACGCAAGCCCTTAGAATTTCAAGTCGGAGACCGTGTCCTACTCAAGGTGTCACCTTGGAAGGGAGTGGTGAGATTTGGAAGGAAAGGAAAACTTGCACCTCGATATGTGGGACCATTTAAGATTGTGGAAAGAATTGGGAAGGTTGCCTATCGACTAGAGCTACCTCCAGAGCTTGGAAATATTCACCCGACTTTTCACGTGTCCAATTTGCGAAAGTGTTTAGCTGACGCTGATCTTCACATTCCTCTCGACGAGATCCGAATCGATGAAACGATGCACTTTGTCGAGAAACCTGTGGAGATCGTGGACCGTACTTTCAAACAGTTGAAGAACAAACGGATTCATTTGGTTAAAGTTCGTTGGGAGTCCAAACGTGGCCCAGAGTTTACTTGGGAACATGAGGACCAAATAAAGGCAAAATATCCGCATTTGTTTTCACAAGCTTCCTCTAAATAAAATTTCGGGACGAAATTTCCTGAAGTAGGGGAGACTGTGACAACTGTACTCTGTAATCGATGTACGATGTAAAACAATGATGATTATTAATAAAACAATGTGATTTGGTGTTACAATATGTGTTTTGATGATTATTATGTGTGTATTTGTGTTTGGTGAATTTTCAATTAGATTCGACTCCAATTTCAAGCTTTAAATCGCTTTCTGGAAGGTTATACACGCACCGAAGCGTAAATATAACCAGTTTATTGCAACAAACACTCCAGAATATTGACATAGGCTTAACATACCTTAAATAACCTCCACATAACTTAGAAATAAGTTTTGAATGGTTTGGTGTGTTGAAATCAACTTTGTTCGATCGCAGAGACTATTTGTGTCAAACTGCAAAACTATACTGATTTGTATAGTAACGAACACTCCGGAACTTGATCATAAGTTAAACATACCCTAAATATCCTTTACATAGCTTAGAAATAGGCTTTGAGGGGTTCGGTATGCTAAAACAAACTTTATTGGTCATTCAGGGACTAAATGCGTCAAAAAGTGCACAAGTTTGCATTTTCACGCATATCTTACATTCTGAATATATCCGGACATCCAAAAATTTATGTAATCATTAAAATATTTTATTTTAGTGATTGGCATGATAAAATTCCATTCGTCGCTTAATTTGGATCGTTTTTGCGTTCGTTACGACTTCTGTCGTAATTAACCGAACAACGCAACCGTACGACCAAACGAGCCGACATCCGAGATATTTTTGAGCATGTTCTAAGTTCCCTATACTTTAACTTCATTTTAGAGCCTTGAAATGAGGTTAACGGGGCTTAAACGTGTCAAAAATGAGCCGAAATGCAAGATTCTGAAGTGCAGGGACCTGTTTTGATATTCTGTGAAACTTCCTTACACGGGCCGCGTAAGGATTGACTATATGTTACACGGGCCGCGTGGCCTTGTCAGTCAGAAAGATCAGAAACAACAATCTGGGCTAAATTCAGGGGTTTTAATGTAATATTTGCAATACCTGGAGCTGGTTTTCGACCCCCATTGTATTCTAATACCATTAACCCACATGTATGGCCAAGATTACTCCCTAGAACCACTTGGAATCATCCTATTGATTCTAACTTACTATAAATAGCAACCCCCACTTCAATTCATTCTCACACTTGATCTGAAATCAGCTCTAAGTTGGGGTGCTTGCACTTCATACCTGAGCTATTTTAGATCAAACATCCTTCTTGGACCCTTTGTAAGTCCTCTTCTTGCGTGTTCTAGTATTTCAAGCATGAAAGTCAAACAAGTTTGACTTTTAGCTTTGACCAGTCAATGGTCAACACAAAGTTCCGTTGAACTTTGCAACGTGAGCGTAATCACGATGGTTATAGTCCCTTGTGACTATACCTACTGATTACCACGCTGACTAGGCGTAGTGACGAGTCGTAGTTTCGGCCAAAATGCGTGTTTATGCGTATTTTGTAACCAAACTACTCTAGGGTTTCAAAACCGTTTGTTTTGATATCAAAACCTGTTTTCTAACTTAACTAAACATGTTCTAGCATGTTTAGCTCGTCACTTTTAGTTTAGTGCTTGTGTAGAGTCGTAAGTCAAGCGGACTAAACACCCGCTTAAACTTTCGAACACGACCCGTTTGGTCGATCATTAGGATCCGACCAAACATGTTTAGTGACCATAGTAGCATAGGGAATAACCTTCCGAGGTTATACCTTATGGTCACTTAGGTTTAATTAGTTGTATGATAAGTAGTCTATATGCCTTAGGTAAATGACCAAAATGCCCTTTTCATGCATAATTGGTAATTAAGCATATGTAACATAAAATTTTGTCACGTA
Source organism: Helianthus tuberosus (assembly GCA_030545235.1). Taxonomy (NCBI): domain Eukaryota; kingdom Viridiplantae; phylum Streptophyta; class Magnoliopsida; order Asterales; family Asteraceae; genus Helianthus; species Helianthus tuberosus. The sequence continues at coordinate 15,360 of JARYGA010041379.1, forward strand.
ACTGATTATGCAACATATTTAAACATGTTTAGGCATATAACACTTGTCATAGGACTAGTTAGACGTCTCGAATGCGCTTTTACGCGCACGACGCGTTAAAGTAGCGTAAGCTATCTTAATGGGTCGCAACGGGTCGAAAGCACTTAGGTTAGGTTCCGATTTAGGATGTAGGCTCTGTTAAACCATATCACATGAGTTCCAACACTCATTTGGTTTACAAGACCTCATTCTATCCGATCTTCCGATTTAGGTGTCTATTGTTTGACTAGTGATTCCATTACTAGGTGCTGTTTGATTTCTCTGGTTTGCTCGAGTTTGTTGAAGTTCTATTGATTGAGGATACTTTGCACTCCAAGTGAGTACATAGTTCCCCTATTTTACTATTTTTAATTGTTTTGGGGTGATTCATATGTGCTAAATGTTTTCAAGGTTTTAACGATGGTTTTCAAAACAATTTTCGATATTATAACGATGATTTCAAAAACGATTAAGATGGTTTATAATAAACTAATAACGATTTCAATAAAGTGAATAAACTAGTTGGTTGTATTACATAATGAATGGCATTCATTAGCATTGATCAAGCCGACCAATATTAGGTTATGGTACCATAGGATCTGACAAATCCCATTATCGTACTGCACCCATGGTTATGTGTGGGTTAGGTGGGTAATGACTGAATCTGAATGTTAATTTACCCTTTGGTGGTTTATTAATACGAGAGCGAGATAGTCGAGTCACGAAGGTTTGAATGTTATTAGCGAGGCGACCATAAATAGTTTTCACACTTAAAACAAGGATGATTTAAACGATTTAAACGAATTAACGATTTGGGAACGATTCATACGAGATTAAACGAGTTGGATAAACGATTGGTTTTTGGTTAGGTGTTTAGATAACGAGACGAGGGTAATGTGGTGAAAACATGGTAGATACGCCGCTGGTACTTCTTATATATAAGTGTTTTCAACATATTACATACCGTGGCGTTATTTAGTTCACTTGGGTAAACGATTTTGAAACGATGTCACACAAACGAGGTTTTCAAAAGGATATAAACCATACGAGATTTATTAACGAGTTTTTAACGATTTAATACGAGATGTTTTACAAATTGCTTTACTAAAACAAATGTTTTTGGGTTAAGAATCATGGCTACGAGGTTTTATAAACTATAATCCGCTTGATTTGAGTTGGTTGATTAAGTTGCAATATTATACTCTTTTCAAAACAAGGTTTTTAATAAAGTATTGCAACATTTAAACTAGCCATGAATCCGACACTCCTATAAAACCTATGTACTCGCCAGCATTTCTGTGCTGACTTTGTTTTTACATGTGTTTCAGGTGTTGATGCTTGATGGTGATTACTAGGATGCATGAGTCACATAGGATCTGGACGAGGCCTTAGTGACATAATAACAATATTAGTCGATATGTAACTTGTTTGTTTTGTGTTAAGACAATGTTAATGTTTAATATTATCAATAAAACGAAACACTTTTTGTATCCATGGTTATGAAACAATAATTCTGCCACGACACTCCTCGACGTTTCCGCCGCGGTTTTGTTGTTTTAACGCGGTCGGGGTGTGACATTAAACATGCCTAAACATGTTCTTATATTATTTACCAAGTTATTTTAGTGTTAAAACACATTCCATAACCTCTACATTATCAGTTATGATTTAATTTGCAAAAATTGGTTCGGTTAACTTTTTATTAATAAGTTTGACCCGACATTTGACCAAGTAAAAGTGATAATTAGTAGGTGCCCTTTTAAGGGTTTATTACCCACATAATTACCAACTCATAGCCACTTTCAATTCGAATAATGGCTGGACCGTTTGTAATTAATCACAAAGTAAAAGCTTAATTACGATAGCTTTGACTTTCGGTCATTAAGCTAATAAAACTTAAACTAGAGAGGCTAAGAATGCTTACAATAACTCTTAGCACGAAATATGAACTTAAGAAAACTTCCTCTAGCTCCAGAAGGCTTCCAAGAGTAAGCTTTGAAGTAAAACTTGGAATGAGCAAATGAACTCATGAACACAAGTCCCTTATATAGCAAATTTGATGTTCCAAGATCACTCCATATGTCCCTATGTTGCTCTCAGATGTTCCCAGGTGTCCCTAGTGCATGAAAAACCATTGGCACAGTCCCTAGTATTGAAATATTGCATGCAAAGGCGGTGTAATAGGTTGAAACATGCAACTGTCATGTTTTTGGTCGCTGGTGCTGCTCACGCGGGCCGCGTAAGACTCAGAGAGAGTCTACGCGGGCCGCGACACTCCCTCTTGACCGGATAACATCTTTTAACTTTGCAGTTTTGGTCCCTGGTCCAATATAAGTTTATTTAACTTCTATTTATTGCATTTAGGACCCCTGTAGTTAACTATTGAGGACCTCGGGTTATTATTTAACTCCGTTAGGCTCCCGGTTAGTTGTACGATCACCCGAAAAGTCTTGTTTTCATCGAAACTCCACAAAATTAATATCCAATATTCTTGAGAGCAAAATATATAATTGTTACAATGCTTTTGGGACTGTTTAAAGGTCACTTCAGAGGTAACGTTTTAACATGTTGACACTTTTAACCCCTATGCTTCGTAAGATCCTTAATTTAAGCACAAACGTCTTCCAATGTTCGACAAATTATTCATTAAAGAATACGAACATCGTGTGAGGTCAATCAGAGGCACAAGATTTGCATGTTGACACTTTGGATCCTTTTACTTACATATTTACATTGTTTGACAATTTTAGTCCCTCGGAATCAATTTCTTACACGTTTAAAGTTCATGACACGTGTCTTTATTATATTGGTCGTGATTTTACGAGGTGTTACACTTTTCATCTATTTTTAACTTTTTCTTCACTCTTTCTTCTCAAAACTGATGGAATCTGGACTCAATCTGACTTTAGACTCGTTCCTTAGTCTAGAGCAGGCTTGAAAATGGATTTCCACCAGAGAGATGACCGATTAACGGGTTGAACATGGATCTTCATCAAGAACAGTAAGTTCGACCGACTGGGTTGAGACCATTCGCTCGAATGAGATAGGCTCGGTGTGTTCGCGTTGTTTGACACGTTGTCACGCCATCTCCGTTAAACTCAAAACTTTTACTTAGAAAATTTTGCAAATTTTCAAATACATATCGCCCACTCGAGTGGCCATCCGATCGGATGATTTCTGACCGAATGACCATCCGACCAAGTGACCTGTCCCCTTTAACTTTCAATGTTTAAAACGCTTTGATTAAACTTCGAACTTTAACAATTTTACAAATAAACACACCTCATTCGAATGGCCAGCCGTTCGAATGGTCATCCTGTGACAACCCTCACTAAACCAGGTATCCGTACGATTTAATTAATGATTAGTTACTGCTTAATTACTGTGCTTGCTTGAACTAGCTGATAAACTGCTACTTGAATACTGATACATGTACTTACTTGCATCATACTTGCTTACTGTCACTACAATACTTACATACTGAACCATGGTGACAAACATGATGCACAAAAAGCACAGTAGCACAATACACGGATAACCTATTGAACATGCTGATAAAGCCAGCATCAGGCAAACACTGCCTCTAAGGCCTGTAAGAGCCTGAAATGTTTTGCTACACTAGCAGTGAGTGTAGGGATATAAGGATTGTGGAACTGCGTCTCTAGGAATAAGATACACTGATTGGATGTGCCTAAAACGTACTTTAAGTACAAAACACAGCACTTTAATAAATAATCCAGCTTCTAGCTGACTAGTAAAGTGCCAAAACATGAGAAAAATATTACTAGACACTTTCCAAAGTGTCAGGGATAAGATATGTCACTAAAAATGCTAATAACGACACTTTAAAGCTTTGATAACACTTTAACGGATTACTATCCAACCGAACAACCGGGCGTTACCCGAAACATGAAAATATTATTATTTTCACTATTTATATTTTTCTGAACCAGTTAGGGTCCCTGAATACCCTAACACCCGTCATAATATTTAACACCCAAGTAACTTATAATAATTTCTAAACTAATTAAACTAACTAACACTTGTTTATCTAGTTGAAACCCAACCAAAGGCCTCCCCCATAGTAACCGATCGGTTACCACTAAGGGGACAAACACTTACATTTTTTTATTATATTAATCTCATGCCTAATATCACCACTACACAATATCCTTCGGTTAACTAGTGAAGTTTGGCCTATAAGTGATAACATTAGTCCATTATAACTTACACACCACTAAAACAAAAAAAAAAAAAAAAAAAAAAAAAAAAACCATCTCACTCCCCTCTCTTGAGCCTCACGGCCGAGAACCAAGGCACCCACACACCCACCTTTCAATTTCATACAAGCCATTCTATACATCTACAAGTGTGAAGGATCGCGTACTAAGAAGCCCGGTGCTCACGGAACGCGAAGGACCTCGTTACTTAGCTTTTATCCACGCGTTTTTCATCAAGAATCTTCCCTAGCCTTGAGCTAGAGGTATATTGTTTACAACTCGTTTTTGAACTTATCTAAAGTGGTTAAAAGGATTTATGTCGGTTAAATATCGTTAACATACAATTTGATGCTTAAAAGTTTACTAAAAATGCTTAAAATGGTGGTTAATAGCATTTAAGTTGTGTAAAAGTTGTAGTATTTGAAATATATGGTTATCTAGACCCGATCTATGATGTGGTAGCTCGGATCATCGTTTAACCCGGTTTAGTAAGATCATGGATCTTAACATAAGCTCGTTTTTGAATGATACAAGGGTTAAAAGGTGAAACCCTACCACACACAAAGCATGAACTTGTGTAAAAATGTTTTATTTGTGTAAAAGTGTTTTAACATGTACAATAGTGTTTAAAACTAGCAGATCTACGTATCTGCAAGTGGTATTTTCCAAGGACCACGCGACAAAAGAAATCATGTTTTCTAAAGGACGGATCTTATACTAACAAATCTGATTTTTATAAACCACAAGTGTGTAAACACTTGTGAAGTAAGAAGATCCGACAAAGAACTAGTTTTGTCAAAAGTTACTAGAAGTTGTAAAGATGAATTTTCTCTAAAAACGAGGTTTTTACGAAATCGGATTATTTACACAAAAGATCCAGTAAAAGTAAAGAGATTTACTACATATTTTTAGACAAACCACAAGTTCGTATATTTTTGCGATTATGTCTATCTTTGACTGGTTAAAATGTTGAAAAGTTGTTTGATAATGTTGAGAACATTGGTTGAATTGATTTTGTAAAAGAAAATGATACGCTTGAAAGCGTGGCCACCTCCAGTTACAGAGGAAACTCTGGCGAAATTTTTATAAAAACCTAACACTTAGAATTACTCACACAACAAGTGTTAGAATTATTTTTGACATATTTTCGAAATATAAATTTCGCCATGACTTTATTTACTAAATATTCGGAGGTGGGATTTTCACAAAAATTAACGTGATAAATATATATTTTTCACACACTGTTTATGATTATTTTGTGAAAATACATAAATATTATTTTTAGAGTAAAAATAATATTTACAAACGTTAACGATTCCAAAATAATACAAACGCTTTCACATGAATACATAAGTTACACCGGTAATTATATTACCACTCGATTGTTAAAACGTAACTTACGCACACGTATTGTATCCCCCATCCTTGGGAAGGAAATTAACTACCAAGTATATACAAAATGTAAACACGAAATAGTTGTCTAACTATTTCCCAAAAACTTAAACTATAAAGCTAAGGCACGGCCGTCCGTCTAATAGAATTAGCACTTGTAGGTCGTCGCACAGCTTTCTGATTTGGAGATACTTGGTAGAGACGCTTCACTGTGAGTTCATGTCCCCCTTTTCTCTTAACTGTTTTCGGTTTTCTTAACTGCGGGGGTGAAATACATGTTACTTTGTTTACAAGTACTATTATACACGGTATGTTAACGTAAGGAGGTTTACTACTTAGATCATGTGAATGGGTAGTCAGAACACCGAGGGACTTAAGCGGTAGATCTATCTGGGTGTAGCGAGCCCAACTCTAGGCCCAACAGAACGGACCTCTGTGAGGACCAACAGAACGGACCTTGAGTGACTTGGTTGCCCGACGCATAAATCAGCTAGGTTTGAATCTTCCTACTTGCATTTCACACATGCTAATGGCCTTGCAAACCATTGGTGATCTCTTTTCCTTACACTGCTACATACCAGGGAACTTTTATACTTACAAGTGTTTTACTTACTCACTTGCACATGAACTCGCTCAACATTATTGTTGATTTTTCAACTTACATGTATTTCAGGAAATTAACGAGATCTGGCACGGTATGGCATGTTTTCCGCTGCACTAGTTTCTGAGGTCATCCGGGGTTTAGGGGATGTGTCTCTTTCCTGGACAAGACACAATCCTTAAACCATGTTTATGTTATGTTTTAAGTTTGTAATGTCTGTTGAACAAGATTATGTTGTTAGGGTATGTTCCCGTTAAAACAAAGGTACTGTGTTTGGTTTTCAAAACTTAATGGATGATCTTGCATGTTTTTAATTCATATAGCTTGTTATGGTTAAGCTATGGTATTAAGAAGTCACACCAAAATTAACCACGCTTCCGCAAAGCCAGGGTGTGACAGCTTGGTATCAGAGCTTCTCCTCATAGCGAACTAGGATTCTTTCTCGAGTCTAGACTATGATCACTAGGGCTCTCACGAAAACATTTTTCTGCATACCACTTAAGTCCAGATTCACAACTTTTTACAAAACAAATGTTGAGCACATTCTATTCATTATTCTAGGCTTAGTCTGAGAGACTGAGGCTCGGTCTGAGAGATCGAGGAAGTTGGCTAGTGAGACTAGGAGAGTTGGCTAGTGGGACTAGGAGAATTGGCTAGTGAGACTAGGAGAATTGGCTAGTGGGACTAGGAAGAGCAGTCTGAGAGGCTGGGAGGCTAGTGGGACTAGGAGAATGATTTGAATGCTTACTTGGTGACTTATGTGATTATTTGATTATATGATTAACTATTTGTGCATGTTTGTGTATATGTTACAGACACATGGATTCTACAGACACTGGTGGTTCAGGCACCACAGGCCCTAGGCCTATCGTTTCAGACGACCTTGAGTCATCGGAGCACGAGGTTTACACGTCCGACTTCACTAGCACAGATGAGGACGATTTCCAGCCCTTCGCATTACCTGACGGTGCTGACGAGCTCGCAGATGGTCTTTTGGCCGGGGATCTACCACTCGCATTGATCCCTGCTCCTATACCGCTTGCTTCGTACCCTGCTTACGATTTGCCTATCGACGACGAGGAGGATGATGTCGATATGTTTGAGGAGGAGCCTTTCGAGGAGGATGCTCAGGGCGAGGCCCTTCCTGCTGCTGATGGTCCCTTGTTGATCGCAGATGCTCCCGCCTCGGAGTCACCTGCTCACTCCCCAGTCCCAGACTCCTTTGAGTCTGTGGCCTCTGTACCCTCACACGTCCAGAGTGCGCAGCACTTCTCTTATGGGTCAGATCCTGATCAGGCATCTTCTGTTGCCCCTATCCCCAGTTTTGTTTCCGACCATGATGATGAGGGGGATTCCGATCCTATGTTTCCCCCGGGATTCGACCCTGATCGTGACTTAGAGTATGTTCCGATGGACCAGTTTATGGAGGATCCAGTAGACGCTGTTGACCCATTTGATCCTATTGACCCAGATTTTGATTTTGAGATGGCTTTTGATGACCTCGAGCCTGCCATTGCTCCTGAGCAGGCAGCCGCTCTAGACCCCATACCTGAGCATGACCCAGTACATGCTGACATCCCTTTTGAGCCTGTTGCTGATGATCTCCCCGTGGATATTCCTTTGATGGAGGGCGATCATGTTGTTGTTGATCCTGTTGATCCTTTACCCGTTGTCGCTATACCTGTTGACCCTCCCATTGAGCATATTGCACCTGTTCACCCTGTTGTTGCTCCCCCACTTGATCCCGTTCCGCTAGAGCCCGAGCATGCACTGTTCGCGGCACGCATGGATCCACCAGATGAGCATGCACAGCACGGTTGGATACCTGCTGATGAGGATGTACCGCCTTTTCCCCCACAGATCCCTGTTACGCGACATGTTGATTTTTCTTTCCAGGTTCCACAGTTTGTACCTCCAGCGAGGCCTGGAGAGGGTTCTTCAGCCCATCCTGTTGGGCATGTACCGATGCCTATCCCTTTCATGCCCCAGATGTCATCTGTTCCACCCACTGTTGCTCCATTTCACGCGGCACCTTTTGACCCCACTAGTGAGCCGTTTCTTTGGGCACCAGACTCTGGTATGCCACCCACTGACCCCTACCATTCTTTTCACAGGGGGTACACTATCGAGGACGTCTTGATGTCTTTTGTAGCTCAGCATGAGTCACACACGCAGCGCATCCAGGAGCTCGAGAGAGCTCAGCTGCCACCGTGTCCCTGCCATGGTCAGACACACTCTCCTCTGCAGCCATTTCGACGTTTACCTCCAGATTATGCTGCTCGTCTCTTTACACTGGAGCAACAGGTTGCCTCTATCATTCGTACTCAGCGAGCCCAGGAGGAGGACTGGCTCCAGTTACGTCATTTGTTTTACACCCACTTTCCCCCTCCTCCACCACCATCTGTATAGAGCTCATCAGTTACTGTTTGGGTAGACGAGGATGAGAAGACGGCGATTGTTGGATTGCACAGTATTTTTGGAGACCACAGTTGATTCTGACTTTTGTTGACTTGTATTTGATGTTGTATTGACACTGATATAGTTTTTGGACAGGGGTGATGTAGCCCCTAGTTGATGGATGATTGTATAACACTATGATGTACTGATACACTTACTATGTGGTCGTGATGTATGGCAATCGCAGTATTCTCATCATATCTGTTTCGCTTGATTGCTTATTTGTATTTTATGACATGGGATGTTGTGTGATTGATATTTGTGATGTATTGATAACATGAGGTGTTATGTGCTATTACTATTACTATATACGTACGTTTTTACTATGGCCTGACCGACGTAAACACATCTTTTAGAAGATGCCGCCAAGACGTCAACAACAGCCCATGCCTACCACTCAGGAAGAACTACAGCAAGTTATTGCTGCTGCCATAGCACAGTATGCAGCTTCTCAGCCAGGAACGAGCGGAAGTATTAACCAAGGCAATAACAATCCACCTCACGGTAATACCAAGCCATTTAGACCTACCATGACCTAGTTGGATATCTTTAGCGATGATGCTAATGCCAATCACATGTTATAACATACGTGCAGGATGCACCTACAAGCAGTTTCTAGACTGCAAACCGGTCAACTTCGATGGCACAGGAGGTGCAGTTGCCTTTGTCCGCTGGGCTGAGAAAACCGATTCTGTTATTCGCATGAGCAAATGCGCGCTGGATCAGCAAGTCACGTATATCTCAGGGCTGTTTCTAGATGGAGCCCTATCCTGGTGGAATCTACAAGTGCAGACACTAGGCGAAGCTGCTGCCTACGCATTAACCTGGACCGAACTGAAAGAACTTATGCGCAAAAAGTACTGTTCCCGCGCAGAAATCCAGAGGTTGGAGACCGAGTTCTGGCACTTGAAAATGGACGGTCCAAAGGTAGCAGAGTACGTCCAAAGATTCCATGACTTATCTCAAGTGGTACCCTACATGGTCACTCCCGAGTTCAAGAGAATTGAACGCTTCATTTGGGGATTAGCTCCTCAAATCATAAGCATGGTAACCTCCTCCAAACCAGCAACTATCACTGAAGCCATTGATTTGAGTGTGGCACTCACAGAAGAGGCAATCTGCCTGAACAAGTTTGATGAGATCAAGACGAAGAAGGCAGAGACTCACGTTGAGTCATCAGGAGGCAACAAAAGAAAGTTCTCGAATTTCAAACAAGGCATTGGCAGTGTTGGTAAGAGAGGGGAACCAAACGCACCAGCTCAGGTTACAGCTGGTAGTGGAAAGAAAGGGAAGGGATACATGGGCACCCATCCCAAATGCAATACCTGCCAACGCCACCATGCTGGTCAATGTGGGCAAAAAGTATGCGAAGTATGTGGGAAACGTGGTCACTTGAAGGACACTTGTTGGGCCCCTGCCGGTCGGGGAGGCCAGGGAGGATATGGAAACAGAAACAATAATCGTGGTGGTAATCGCCCACAAGGAAATAATGGAGGGAACGGAGTCAACAATGCGAACCAAAACAACCAGCAAGTTGGGGATGGCGCCGAAAGTGGCCGAAAACTTGGATGTTTTAACTGCGGTGATGTTGGGCATTTTAAGAAGAACTGCCCAGACCTAAACCAAGCCCGTGGAAGAGTGTTTCAAATCGGAGCAAGGGAAGCACGCCAGGACCCCAATGTTGTTACTGGTACGTTCCCTGTCAATCAACGCTATGCATCCGTTTTATTTGATACTGGTGCCGATTATAGCTTCGTGTCGTTAGAATTTAAGAATATGCTTGGGTTAGCCGCTAATAAGTTAGATATTCCCTACTCGATCGATTTAGCTAATGGGAAGTTAGTGGAAGCCAATGAAGTTATCAGAGGTTGTGTGATCGAATTAGGAGAACGAGAGTTTGCTCTGGATCTGCTACCAGTCCAGTTGGGAAGCTTCGACGTGGTAGTAGGAATGGATTGGTTATCAGGCAACAAGGCTGAGATAGTATGTCACGAGAAAGTTGTTCGTATCCCAACCGATGATGGTGAGACCATCGTTGTTCACGGAGAGAAGCGTGACACGCCGCTGAGATTTATCAGCTGCTTGAAAGCAAGGAAGTGTTTGCAGAAAGGATGTGTTGCCTTCCTGGCACACATTGTGGATAAGAAGGCTGCTGAGCCAAGAATCGAAGACATCCCTGTCGTGAGGGAGTATCCAGAAGTCTTCCCGGAAGACTTACCCGGACTGCCGCCTCAGAGGCAAGTAGAGTTTCACATTGACTTAGTTCCAGGCGCCGCGCCTGTGGCTAAGGCACCATATAGACTTGCTCCGTCTGAGATGCAGGAATTGTCGACACAACTTCAAGAGTTGTTAGACAAGGGTTTTATCCGACCAAGCTTCTCGCCTTGGGGAGCTCCGGTCCTGTTTGTCAAGAAGAAAGATGGTAGTTTCCGCATGTGCATTGACTACAGAGAATTGAACAAGCTGACGATCAAGAATAGGTATCCTCTGCCAAGAATCGACGATCTGTTTGACCAACTGCAAGGCTCAAGCTTTTACTCTAAGATCGACCTTCGATCTGGATATCACCAGTTAAGGATACAAGAGGAAAGTATCCCAAAGACAGCCTTCAGGACTCGTTATGGGCACTACGAGTTCCTAGTTATGCCATTTGGTTTGACAAACGCACCGGCAGTATTCATGGATCTGATGAATAGAGTTTGCAAACCATACTTGGATAAGTTCGTGATTGTGTTCATCGACGACATTTTAATTTATTCAAGGACAAAGGCAGAGCACGAACAGCACCTAAGAGCTATTTTGGAGCTGCTAAAGAAGGACCAGTTGTATGCCAAGTTCTCTAAGTGCGAGTTTTGGCTACGCGAAGTCCAGTTTCTTGGACATATGGTTAATGGAAATGGAATCCATGTTGATCCCACAAAGATCGAGGCGATCAAGGATTGGGAAACGCCTAAGACGCCAACCGAGATTCGACAATTCTTGGGTTTGGCTGGCTACTATCGAAGATTCATTGAGGATTTTTCGAAGATCGCTCAACCATTGACGCTCCTCACCCAGAAGGATAAGAAGTTGGATTGGGGAATCAAACAGGATGAAGCCTTCCAGATATTGAAGGATAAGCTCTGCAACGCGCCTATCTTAGCTCTACCAGAAGGTACTGATGATTTTGTGGTATACTGCGACGCATCGCGCCAAGGATTGGGTTGCGTGTTGATGCAACGCCAAAAGGTTATTGCTTACACATCGCGTCAACTAAAAGTGCACGAAAAGAACTATACCACACACGATTTGGAGCTCGGCGCAGTGGTTTTTGCACTAAAGATCTGGAGACACTACCTTTATGGTACGAAGTGTACAATCTTCACAGATCACAAGAGCCTACAGCACATATTCAACCAGAAGGAGTTGAATATGAGGCAAAAACGATGGGTTGAATTGCTGAACGATTACGACTGCGAGATAAAGTATCATCCAGGGAAGGCGAACGTGGTCGCCGATGCCCTAAGTCGTAAAGAAAGAATCAAGCCCATAAGGGTTAGAGCTTTGGAAATGATTATACGAACCAATCTTTCCTTGCGCATTCGTGCCGCACAAAAGGAAGCTCTCAAGGAAGGGAACCTTGAAGAGGAATATCTCCGTGGAATGGAGAAGCTCTTGGTACCAAACGAGGAAGGAACGTTATGTTTTGAGAGAAGGATTTGGGTTCCTCTGTTTGGTGATTTAAGGAAGGTTATTTTCGATGAAGCTCACAAGTCGCGGTACTCTATCCATCCGGGAGCGGATAAGATGTACCAGGATCTCAAAGGTTATTATTGGTGGCCTAGAATGAAAGGCGACGTTGCTGTTTACGTGAGCAAGTGTTTAACGTGCGCTAAGGTCAAGGCGGAATACCAGAAGCCTTCAGGACTTCTTCAACAACCTGAGATTCCCAAGTGGAAATGGGAACAAATCTCAATGGATTTTGTTACGAAATTGCCAAGAACGCCAAGAGGCCATGATATGATTTGGGTAATAGTTGACCGCCTAACAAAGTCCGCACACTTTCTGCCAATCAAAGAGAAGGACAGCACTAGTAAACTTGCGGAAATTTACATGAGAGAAATCGTCGCACGTCATGGAGTGCCTCTCTCAATCATCTCTGATAGAGATGGAAGGTTTGTGTCAAGGATATGGCAATCCTTCCAAGAAGCCTTTGGCTCACAATTGAATCTGAGCACTGCGTTCCATCCGCAAACTGACGGCCAGAGCGAGCGAACGATACAGACTTTGGAAGACATACTGAGAGCGTGTGTTATGGATTTGGGCGGTAGCTGGGATAAACATTTACCTTTGGTTGAATTCTCATACAACAACAGCTACCACACCAGTATTGGTGTCGCGCCATTTGAAGCCCTATACGGACGCAAGTGCCGATCACCCCTCTGTTGGTCTGACGCAGGTGATAGGCAGCTTGCTGGTCCCGAGATCGTCCAAGAGACGACAGACAAGATTGCGCAAATTCTTAAACGCATCGAAGCAGCTCGCCACAGACAAAAGGCCTATGCGGATCCAAACCGGAAACATGTGGATTTTCAAGTTGGAGAAATGGTGTTATTGAAAGTTTCACCCTGGAAGGGGGTGGCACGCTTTGGAAAGTGTGGGAAGTTAAATCCACGCTACATTGGTCCTTTCAGAATTCTGGAAAGAATAGGACTAGTAGCATACAAGTTGGACCTACCTGCTGAACTGAATGGTGTTCACGATACATTTCATGTATCCAACCTGAAGAAAAGTCCAACTCAAATTGACGTTGCCATTCCCATCGACGAGATTCATATTGACGACACGCTCCACTTCGTTGAAGAACCTATCGAGGTCACAGATTGGAAAGTTAACAAGACCCGCCGGAGCAGTGTCAAACTCGTCAAAGTGCGTTGGAATGCCAGACATGGTCCTGAGTTCACCTGGGAGCGTGAAGACCGGATGAAAGAAAAATACCCCCACCTTTTTCCTAAGAACTCTGCATCTACAAGCAGAACTTAAATTTCGGGACGAAATTTATTTAACGGGGGGAGAATGTGACAACCCTCACAAAACCAGGTATCCGTACGATTTAATTAATGATTAATTACTGCTTAATTACTGTGCTTGCTTGAACTAGCTGATAAACTGCTACTTGAATACTGATACATGTACTTACTTGCATCATACTTGCTTACTGTCACTACAATACTTACATACTGAACCATGGTGACAAACATGATGCACAAAAAGCACAGTAGCACAATACACGGATAACCTATTGAACATGCTGATAAAGCCAGCATCAGGCAAACACTGCCTCTAAGGCCTGTAAGAGCCTGAAATGTTTTGCTACACTAGCAGTGAGTGTAGGGATATAAGGATTGTGGAACTGCGTCTCTAGGAATAAGATACACTGATTGGATGTGCCTAAAACGTACTTTAAGTACAAAACACAGCACTTTAATAAATAATCCAGCTTCTAGCTGACTAGTAAAGTGCCAAAACATGAGAAAAATATTACTAGACACTTTCCAAAGTGTCAGGGATAAGATATGTCACTAAAAATGCTAATAACGACACTTTAAAGCTTTGATAACACTTTAACGGATTTCAGTTTTCTTAACTGCGGGGGTGAAATACATGTTACTTTGTTTACAAGTACTATTATACACGGTATGTTAACGTAAGGAGGTTTACTACTTAGATCATGTGAATGGGTAGTCAGAACACCGAGGGACTTAAGCGGTAGATCTATCTGGGTGTAGCGAGCCCAACTCTAGGCCCAACAGAACGGACCTCTGTGAGGACCAACAGAACGGACCTTGAGTGACTTGGTTGCCCGACGCATAAATCAGCTAGGTTTGAATCTTCCTACTTGCATTTCACACATGCTAATGGCCTTGCAAACCATTGGTGATCTCTTTTCCTTACACTGCTACATACCAGGGAACTTTTATACTTACAAGTGTTTTACTTACTCACTTGCACATGAACTCGCTCAACATTATTGTTGATTTTTCAACTTACATGTATTTCAGGAAATTAACGAGATCTGGCACGGTATGGCATGTTTTCCGCTGCACTAGTTTCTGAGGTCATCCGGGGTTTAGGGGATGTGTCTCTTTCCTGGACAAGACACAATCCTTAAACCATGTTTATGTTATGTTTTAAGTTTGTAATGTCTGTTGAACAAGATTATGTTGTTAGGGTATGTTCCCGTTAAAACAAAGGTACTGTGTTTGGTTTTCAAAACTTAATGGATGATCTTGCATGTTTTTAATTCATATAGCTTGTTATGGTTAAGCTATGGTATTAAGAAGTCACACCAAAATTAACCACGCTTCCGCAAAGCCAGGGTGTGACACATCCGCTCGGATGACCATCCGTCCGGATGACCATCCGCTCGAATGGAGACCCATCCGTTTGAATCACCTTTCGAACACTCAACCATTCGACATTCTGTTTACGCTCTGTTCAACAGCTTATGCTACTGTTCTATGCTCAGGCTAACTCCACGCACTCCCTTCAATCCAATCAGCATGTGTTTACTTGTTAAATACCTACTGTGAGTATACTCGAACCCATTTTCTTTTAATGCACTTTTGGGCGTTACATACGTTCTCTATCAAAACACAACACACAACGCAAACACTTTATAACGCTAACCACTCCCACATGCTATACGTGATCTATGAATGCTTGTAGTATGCATATATAGTGTTACTCTATACCTCCTCTAGCAACGATAATACTATAGTTTGGACTCAGCACCTATCGTGGACAGGGGTTGCTAGGGATCACATCAATTTACTTCACATGTTCGCTGAACATGTGTCGCGCATACTCTACCACGCAGTCTCGTGGTTAAGTTGTAATCATTGTTAGATAGTTACTTGCTTCGCCCGTTAAGTGATACGTGCTGGTTATGCGTAAACGCTTTTCGCTACTATATGTTATGCAAACTTATGTACTCACATTTGCATTTTATGTATTGACTTTATTTTAACATATGTGACAGGTTGATGTTATGCTATGCTGGAAATCAAGATAGGCAGTCTAGAAACTCCACTAACAGAAATCTAGGTTGTCGGACTTGTTTTGTTTTTGAGAACACACTGTCTGTAATAATTGTTTGTGGAATGTTCGTTGATTGGTATGGGACAATTAACCTTTTAAATATTGCCATTTAATAGTTGTTATGATTCTCTTGAGCAATCTGGTTCGTCTAGTGTCGCGCCCCGATGATTCTGCCATCGGTTGGGGTGTGACAAATCGACATATAATTAGATTTATCACTGATTTCTCTAAAATCGCCGTTCCTCTCACCTCTTTTACGCATAAAGACAAGCCTTTCATTTGGGGAACAGAACAAGAGGATGCCTTTCAAACTCTCAAGCGTAAGCTTTGCAATGCTCCCGTACTCGCGCTACCCGATGGAAACGATGACTTTGTTGTCTGTTGCGATGCCTCTAACCTAGGTCTTGGTTGTGTTCTTATGCAACGAGACAAGGTTATCGCGTACGTGTCTCGCCAACTCAAAATCCATGAGAAGAACTACACAACCCACGATCTCGAACTCAGTGCAGTTGTTTTTGCATTAAAGATTTGGCAACACTACCTTTATGGTACCAAGTGTACGGTCTTCACCGACCATAAGAGCCTACAACACATCTTGAACCAGAAAGAACTGAACATGCGCTAACGCATATGGGTTGAACTTCTCAACGACTACGACTGTGAGATACGTTACCACCCAGGCAAAGCAAACGTCGTTGCCGATGCTCTTAGCCGACAAAGCTATTTACGTAGTTTCCGTAATGTTCAAGCCCAACGCGACCTCGAAGCCCTCATTCGCGACGCTCAACACGCTTGTTTTCTTGAAAGCATTTTGAAGGAAGAAAGAATCCTTGGAACCGAAAACCAACTAGTGAATAAACTGAATGGTATCTTTCACTATCTCGGCCGCATATGGATACCTAGTCACAACAATCTCCGAGAGATTTTGCTGACTGAAACCCACAAATCCCGATATTCCATTCATCCCAGTGCTGGCAAGATGTACCAGGACCTCCGTGTCAGGTATTGGTGGTCAGGAATGAAGAAGGATATCGCTCTCTATGTTTTGAAATGCCTAACTTGCTCAAAAGTTAAGGCTGAGCACCAACGACCCTCTAGCTTACTTGAACAACCCGAAATCCCGATGTGGAAATGGGAGAGTATAGTTATGGACTTCCTTACGAAACTCCCTCGCACGCCATCAGGTCACGATAGCATTTGGGTTATCGTTGATCGTCTTACAAAATCCGCACACTTTCTACCGATACGAGAAGACTATAAGGTTGAACGATTAGCACGAATCTATACCGATGAAGTCATTTATCGACATGGGACACCTCGTGACATCATCTTTGACCGCGATGGTCGATTTACTTCGTGTCTCTGGGAGACATTTCAATCCACTCTCGGTACTACTCTTAATCTCAGTACCGCTTTCCATCCCCAGACCGATGGTCAGACTGAGCGCACGATACGCACCCTTGAAGACATGCTTCGTTCGTGCTTTATAGATTTTGGTGGTAATTGGGATTCGCATTTACCTTTAGTCTAATTCTTGTACAACAACAGTTATCACGCTAGTATTCAAATGGCACCCTTTGTGGCATTATATGGAAGAAAATGTCGATCGCCTATTGTATTACACGAGATCGGAGACGCTCAAATCACCAATCCTGAGTTATTACAAGAAATGACTGACAAGATCCTCCAAATAAGAGACAATCTCTTGAAAGCTCGGAGTCGTCGAAAGAGTTACGCCGATAAACACCGCAAGCCCCTTGAGTTTGAAGTTGGTGATCACGTACTCCTAAAGGTTTCACCTTGGAAGGGGGTGATCCGGTTCGGCAAGAAAGGAAAGCTAGTTCCACGATACGTGGGACCCTTTAAGATTCTGGAATGAGTTGGTAAAGTGGCCTACCGACTCGAATTACCAGAGGAACTCAGCAACGTACATCCGACTTTCCACGTCTCAAACCTCAAGAAGTGCCTAGCTGAAGAAAATATTCATGTTCCTCTTGAAGATTTGCAAGTGAATGAAACCCTACACTTCGTGGAAAATGCAGTAGAAATCATGGATCGAGAGACCAAGAAACTTCGACGCTCTCGCATTTCTATAGTGAAGGTTTGCTGGGAAGGCAAACGCGGCGCCGAGTTCACTTGGGAACTCGAAAGTGATTTGAAAACTAAAAATCCACAACTCTTTGTTACGCCTGTGCCTTAATTTCAGGATGAAATTCCTTAAAGTAGGGGAGGCTGTAAGAACCCGAATTTTCGGATCGTTACTTATCACCATCATTTCATTGTGATCGCTTATACTCCCAAGATTTCGATTTACGCAAATGGGTTTAAACTATTTTCGACGTATTTTGAACACTTATTACAACGCATGTTACAACACTTATTCGAAACGCAGTTATCGCATTTAACACTATTTATAACGCTTACTACAGGAACGCATTTTAAAGCATTTTCTCGCATATTACATCGCTAACGCAATGCAAACTCAACGCAAACTCGAAACGCGGATTTACTTTATGCATTTACTTCTGTGTGTTACTTATGTGATTATTTGTTTGTATGTTATGTGGTTATCAACGCAACGCTTATACGCTCAAACGCTCACTCGCAACTCGATTAAACGCAACACAACGCTTAACGCACGAAATGAAAGTTGGAATACTAACAAAACATAACTTGGCTGAGCGAATGGACAATCGATGGAATGGACTTCCGTCCGGATGACCAAACTGCTCGGATGGCCATCCGACCGAAGGGCCATTCGACCGGACGTCATCCGACCACTTTGCGCACTGACTTAACTCTCTCTCTCTCTCACCCTATAAATACTACCCGTACACCTCCCTTTTCACTGATTTGACACTCTCATCCGACCACACGCACTTAAGTCGCTCTCAGTCACTTTTACTCAAGATTCAAGGCTATTTCGTAAGTATTTCTCCTCAAATCTTTTACAACCTTCATCACTAAACACTTCTACAACGGTTTCCACCTATTTTGCTCCGACAAACAGTTAAGGAACACCATTTGATCGAGAATGGTTCTAGATTTAAAGGATTTCCATAATTTTAACTTAATCACAACAAGATTTCAACACTTTTCATCTATTTTCAACTTTTCTTCACTCTTTCTTCTCAAAACTGATGGAATCTGAACTCAATCTGACTTTAGACTCGTTCCTTAGTCAAGAGCCGGCTTGAAAACGGATTTCCACCAGAGAGATGACCGATTAACGGGTTGAACATGGATCTTCATCAAGAACAGTAAGTTTGACCAAATGGGCTGAGACCATTCACTCGAATGAGCTAGGCTCGGTGTGTTCCCGTTGTTTGACACGTTGTCACGCCGTCTCCGTTAAACTCAAAACTTTTACTTAGAAAATTTTGCAAATTTTCAAATAACAGATCGCCCACTCGAGTGGCCATCCGATCGGATGACCATCCGATCGAATGACCATCCGACCAAGTGACCTGTCCCCTTTAACTTCCAATGTTTAAAACGCTTTGATTAAACTTCGATCTTTAACAATTTTACACATAAACACACCTCATTCGAATGGCCAGCCGTTCGAATGGTCATCCGCTTGGTTGACCATCCATCTAGAAGATCATTCTCTCGAACGGAGACCCATCCATTCGAATCACCTTTCGAACACTCAACCATTCGACATTTTGTTTACTCTTTGTTCAACGGCTTATGCTACTGTTCTATGCTCAGGCTAACTCCACGCGCTCCCTTCAATCCAATCAGGTTGTGTTTACTTGTTAAACACCTACTGTGTGTATTCTCAAACCCATTTTCTTTTAACACACTTTTGGGTGTTACATACGTTCTCTATCAAAACACAACACACAACGCAAACACTTTATAATGCTAACCGCTCCCGCATGCTATACGTGATCGATGCATGCTTGTACTATGCTTATACAGTGTTACACTATACCGCCTCTAGCAACGATAGTACTATAGTTTAGACTTAGCACCTGTCGTAGACAAGGGTTGCCAGGGATCACATCACTTTACTTCACGTCTTCGCTGAACATGTGTCGCACATACTCTACAATGCAGTCTCGTGGTTAAGTTGTAATCATTGTTAGATAGTTACTTGCTTCACCCGTTACGTGATACATGCTGGTTATGCGTAAACGCTTTTCGCTACTATATGCTATGCAAACTTGTGTACTCACCTTTACATTTTATGTATTGACTTTATTTTAACGTATGTGACAGATTGATGTTATGCTATGCTGGAAATCAAGATAGGCAGTCTAGAAACTCCACTAATAGCAATCTAGGTTGTCGGACTTGTTTTGCTTTTGAGAACACACTGTCAGTAATAATTGTTTGTGGAATGTTCGTTGATTGGTATGAGACAATTAAACTTTTAAATATTTCCATTTAATAGTTGTTATGGATTCTCTTGAGTAATCTGGTTCGCCTAGTGTCGCGCCTCGATGATTCCGCCATCGGTTGGGGTGTAACAAATAGACATATAACTCGAAACCTCTTTGTTGTGACTCGGAATCTCATGGTTGTGACTCGAGATCTCTTGTTCTCGAGTCGAGACCTCATAGTTTCGACTGAAGTGATCCATGTAGTTATTGGGCTGTTATTTGCTTGGGCCGCACAGTTCCGTGTTATGTTTTTAGGCTGTATGTTACTGTTGCTGTTTAATTGTTCATGTGTTAGGATAGGCCCAATATTGTATATGTTAGTTTGGCATGCATGCTATGTGTTAGATACGTGTAGGATATACGTGAATTAATTGTACCCGACCTGACCTATACTGGTAACCATAATAGGACGTGGTTGACCAGCAAACCAAGAAAACCATCTGCCGAGCAAACCGAGGTGAGTTCATAACTTTTACTAAAAGCATGCGGTCCCGGTGGTTGGGAAACGTAACAGACAATGCTATCTCCTTGTGTGGGATACAAACAACGCTATCTCCTTATGAGGGATACAAACATACTTTTCTCCCCTTGCGTTGGACACTTAGTTAATTACTATTTATATTAGATGCAACAAGCAAGACTAAACGGAACTCTATCACGAAAGTCCCTACTCATGATACCGATTAGTCGTTAGGGCTGGGCGAATGGGTTATTAGTTGATAACGTTATTTAGGTCTCACCAACCTCACCTCGTGCCTTTTGAGGACGGACGTGAACTAATAGACTCAGGCAAAACCCGTCAATGATGATAGACAGTGACAACGCGGGGCAAACAAACTGAGGTCGCAGAGTATTCGGTATAATGCATTTTAGTAGCTTACTTATGGGGTAGCTCCCCATGGCATGATATAAATGAGTAACTTAACTACTTAAACAAGTTTTTGGAATTAAAACTGGACAAACTCGTGAACTCGCCAACTTTATGTTGACATCCTACTGCATGCTTTGCAGGTACTCAGTGACTCAGGAGCTTGCAGCTTGGGGATGTGTAGTGGTCGTCTTAACCCGTGTGTTGGGTTCTTTAATAATGAAGTATGAACTTATGTTTAAACTATTTTTCTTATACTTCCGCTACTTACTTAAACTGTTGCGTTGAACTTAAAAACTTTTGGACTTAAACTTTAGTAGTCACTAATCATATTGGTTTGGTGAACTATATTATTATTATTATTATCCTAATTGTTCAGTATGATTGGTGGCTGGATCCTGGTCAGTCACACGCCTCGCGGTAGTACTCCGCATGTGGAATTTGAGGGTGTGACATATTGGTATCAGATCCATTGGTTATAGTGAACTTGGTTTTAGAAAGAAAAGTCTTTTTGAGAAAAACCAGACTATAATCCGCTTTATATCAAGTGACTCGTGACGACACTACACTCCAAGTGCATGGCTCAACGTATTAGACCTCATGGCTCGGACATGTGTTTACTTGCTTACTTTTTTAGTGCATATGTGATACTATATGTACAAGTGTGCCTAGTTATATATATATATATATATATATATATATAGGGGATGGATCATGAGAAAACTAGTTTAAATGAGAAAACCAAAAAACTAACTAAAAAAGCCAAAAAAACATACCAATTTTTTTTTTAATTTTTATAAAAAAATCGCAGCTTTTTATGCATGGAAAAAAATTTCAAAAAAAAAATAAAAAAAAGGTTTTTGTTGTATTGCACATGTGCACTATTACGGATATAGTGCACATGTGTAGTACACATATAATGCACATGTGCAGTACAACAAAAAAAAATTAAAATTTTTTTTATATATAAAAACTAGCGATTTTTTTATAAAAATTGTAAAAAAAAAAAATTTGGTATGTTTTTTAGCTTTTTTTTTAGGTTTTTTTAGTTAGTTTTCTAGTTTTTTCATTTATATGTAGTTTTCTCATGATCCTCTCCTTATATATATATATATATATATATAGGGTGGGGTTCTATAGTGAACACTAGTGTATTTGCGAACTGAGTAAACAAATCCTGGCCATTGATCTAAACACGTGTATGGACAGGATCTCATCATCAAATCGTAAAATACACTGGTGTATTTCAACATCAAATCCTGGCCATTGATCTACACACTTGTATGGCCAGGATTAGTTCACTCAGTTCGCAAGCTACACTAGTGTTCACTCTTGAACCTAATCCTATATATATATATATATATATGTAAATATACACGTATATTTGTGTGTCCTCCTCCTGCTTATTCTTATGACACTACAACATCATTCTCATACTGTGTTTTCTGGATATGAAGACAATGAGCGGATGCGGAAGAGGAAACGTTAACATGACTCAGGATCAATTCACAAACCTGATCAACACTGTGGCTGCGGCTTTTGCAGCCCACCCTGGAGGTAAACTCGTCGTTCTAGGATGTTTAGATCCTACTACCGCATCATCTTATCGTTCTTAAATCTGTTCGCTTCGTTTTCCATGACAGGTCAACCTGCAATTATGCAGCCACGTGTCTGCACATTCAAAACTTTCATGGATTGTAAACCTCTCCCTTTCAATGGCACGGAAGGTGCCATAGGCCTTCTGCATTGGATCGAGAAGGTTGAATATGTATTCGCGATGTGCGAATGCTCTACTACTAACTGGGTGAAGTTCGCCACTGGCACGTTGGAAGGTAATGCGCTTTCTTGGTGGAAAGCACAAGTTCAGATGCCTGGGTTAGAGACTGCCAACGTTACTGCATGGGAGGACTTCAAGAACTGGATTAAGGAAGAGTACTGTCATAGGGATGACATTCACAAGCTCGAGAACGAGTACTATGAGCTTAATATGGTTGGATCGGAGATCGAGACGTACACCAAGCGATCCAACAACTATACGGCTCTCTGTCCCAACATGTCTCAGCCTGCTTATCGGAGAATCGAGCTGTATATCAAGGGCTTGGTCTCTGAGATTCAGAGTTTGGTGACTTCAGCCAATCTCACCACAATTCTGCAAGTTATCCGTTTAGCTTACCGTCTCACCAATCAGGCCGTGGAACAGGGCAAGCTGCCCAAAAGGATCAGTGCTACTACTGAAGCTTCAGGAGATAACAAGCGTAAATGGGATGGTAACCAGAGCAAGGACGCCAGCCTCACTCAAGCCCCAGCTCAGCAAAGGAAGTTCGACAACACCAAGGGTCCTCAGCAACAGGGTGGTTACCAAGGAAACCGACCCAAGTGAAACAAGTGCAATCGCCATCACAATGGTCCCTGTGAGAAGAATCGCTGTCAAAGGTGCAACACGATGGGGCATGAGGCCAAAGACTGCAGAAGCCCATACCCAGCAAGGCAAAACCAGCCCCAACAACCACGACAGCAGCAGCAACAGCAGGGAAACAACCGTGGCTACTATCAGTGTGGAGCAATGAGGCACATGCGGAAGAATTGCCCCCAACTGAACCAGAACCGCAACAACAACAATCAGGGTGCTGGAACAACAACAACAACGTTGACAACGGTGCAAGGGGCCGAGTTTTTGTGATTGGAGGTGAAGAAGCAAGGAATGATCCCAACGTTGTAGTGAGTAAGTTCCTACTTGATGATAGTTATGTTCCATATTGTTTATTCTGGAGCCGATGCTAGCTATGTATCCCTACGTATTAGTAAGAAGCTTAAGCCTTTGCCTACACCGTTAAACTCTAAGCACGTTGTCAAATTGGCTAATGGTAGAAATATCAATGCCTCACACGTTATCAACAACTGCAAACTCATACTATCTGGTCAGACCTTTCTCGTCAATCTTTTTCCCATCGTTCTTGGAAGCTTTGACATTGTTATTGGTATGGATTGGTTATCCAAACATCGAGCTGAAATACTCTATCAAGAGAAAGTCGTACGTATTCCTTATCTTTTTGGTGAACCCCTTATCATTCAAGGTGACATAAGTGGAGCTGTCACAGATATCATTTCCTTCTTAAAGGCCCAGAAGTGTTTGCAGAAGGGCCATACCGCTATTCTAGCACTCGTCACCGACACTCAGGAGAAGGAAAAGAGGATTGAAGATTTTCCTGTCATACGTGACTTTCCCGAAGTTTTCCCTGAGGAACTACCTGGACCCCCCCCCCCCCCCACCGTCAGGTTGAATTTCAAATCGAGCTAACCCCCAGAGCGGCACCCATAGCTCGTGCGCCTTATCGACTAGCCCCAGCCGAGCTGAAGGAATTATCTACGCAATTGCAGGAACTGTTGGATAAAGTTTTTATCCATCCTAGCTCGTCACCCTGGGGAGCCCCAGTACTCTTTGTCAAGAAGAAAGATGGCACGTTCCGTATGTGTATCGATTATCGTGAGCTGAACAAAGTCACTATCAAGAATCGTTACCCACTTCCACGAATCGACGACCTATTCGATCAGTTGCAAGGGTCAAGTTTTTACTCCAAGATTGATCTGCGGTCGGGATATCACCAGCTGAGAGTCCGCGATGAGGACATTTCTAAGACTGCATTCGGGACTCGTTATGGTCACTACAAATTCCTCGTCATGCCTTTTGGGATGACGAACGCACCTGCGGTCTTCATGGATCTGATGAACCGAGTATGCAAACCATATCTCGATAAGTTCGTGATTGTATTCATCGAAGACATCCTAATTTACTCAAGGAATCGAGAAGACCATGAGCACCATCTACGCCTTATTCTAGAACTCTTACACAACGAGCAACTTTACGCCAAGTTTTCAAAATGCGACTTTTGGCTTCGAGAAGTCCATTTCCTTGGGCACGTAGTTAACAAAGATGGGATTCACATCAATCCAGCTAAGATTAACTCCATTAAAAATTGGCCTACACCGAAGACTCCGACCGAAATCCGTCAATTCTTGGGATTGGAAGGATACTATCGTAGATTTATCAAGGGATTTTCAAAGATCGCTCAACCCCTCACGACTCTTACCTAGAAGGGTATTACTTACAAGTGGAACGATGCTCAGGAGTCGGCGTTTCAGAAGATGAAGGAGAACCTCTGTAGTGCTCCTATCCTTTCGTTACCTGAAGGTACCGATGACTTTGTTGTCTTCTGCGACATGTCTATTCAAGGACTCGGTTGTGTGTTAATGCAATGTGAGAAAGTTATTGCCTACGCTTCTTGACAACTCAAGATCCACAAACAGAATTACACGATGCATGACTTGGAACTCGGAGCAGTAGTCTTCGCACTCAAGATTTAGAGACATTACTTGTATGGCACCAAGTGCACGATTTACACCGATCACATGAGTCTCCAGCATATGCTGGACCAGAAAGAGTTGAACATGCGGCAACGCCGATGGGTCGAACTCCTGAACGACTACGAATGCGCGATTAAGTATCACCCAGGCAAGGCAAATGTTGTAGCCGATGCCCTCAGCAGATAATTCATTTTCGCTTCTAAAGAAATATCCACTTGGGAAAATGAATAAATTCATTCCGCTTCTGATGAAGTATCCATTGAGGAAAATGAATTATCCATTCATTTTCGCTTCTGAAAAAATACCCATTGGGGAATGAATAATCCTGTACTGATCCTTCATTTCCACTTCTGACGAAGTATCCACTGAGGAAAATGAATTATCCATTCATTTTCGCTTCCGAAGAAATATCCATCGGGGAAACGAATAATCTTTACAATAATCCTTCATTTCCACTTCAAACGAAGTATTCACTGAGGAAAATGAATTATCCATTCATTTTCACTTCTGAAGAAATACCCATCGGGGAAATGAATAATCTATTCAGTAATCCTTCATTTCCACTTCTGATGAAGTATCCACTGAGGAAAATGAATTATCCATTCATTTTCGCTTCCGAAGAAATATCCATCGGGGATATGAATAATCTTTACAATAATCCTTCATTTCCATTTCTGACGGAATATCCACTGAGAAAAATGAATTATCCATTCAATTTTGCTTCCAAAGAAATATCCATCAGGGAAATGAAAATTCTATACAATAATCCTCCATTTCCACTTCTGATGAAGTATCCATTGAGGAAAATGAATTATCCATTCATTTTCGCTTCTGAAGAAATAACCATTGGGAAATAAACAACTTATACATTCCTTCATTTCCGTTTCTGATAAAAGTATCCATTGAGGAAAATGAAATATCCATTCATTTTCGCTTTTGAATAAATATCCATTTGGAAATGAATAACCTATTCATCTTTCATTTCCACTTCTGACGAAGAATCCATTGAGGAAAATGAATTATCCATTCATTTTTACTTCAGAAGAATATCCACTGGGGAAATGAAACACAAATCCTTATAGAATCTTTCTAACTTAATAAGTTAGATTCTTAAAGGGGCATTTAAAGTACTACTTTTAAATCCTTGATTTGGATTTCTAAAGAATGCTTTACAAGACACTGAAACAAAGAGCTAAATCCTTACAAGATCTTTCTGTCTTGATAGTTAGATTCTTAAAGGATACTCACAGAACTATTACTTGATTTGGTTTTACCATTAATCAATCCCTCATTCCCACTTCCTGCATTAATCGAGGAAGTATCCATTAGGGGATGAGCATCATAGGTATAACAGCCCATTCCCACTTCCTGCATTATCTAAGGAAGCATCCACTAGGGAATGATAAAGTTATGCCTTACATGGAGATCCTTGATGGGTTATTCTATGTAAGTAGATAAAACTCTAGATTCCACGCAATACATTTGCTTAACACAACTTATACAAACAAACACCTACGAATAAATTTCGGGACGAAATTTCCTAAAGTAGGGGAGACTGTGACAACTGTGCCTACAGTTATCACTAACCAATCTCTAACAATTTTGTAAGCAATAAAACCTTGTGTTTTATTTATTGGATTGTGTAATTATCCATAATATTTGCACATTTTCAATCCTTGTTCAATTTCGAGCTCTTAAACATTTTCTGGAAAGCTACGTAAACGTAAACAGTTTAACGCAACATACGTTGCAAAACAATGTCATAAGCTAAACATACCCTAAATACTGTTAACATAACTTATAAATAAGTTTTGAAGGGTTCGGTATGTCAAAAACAAGTTTATTCGATCACATGGACTATTTACGACAAACTACGAAAGTCTGCCAATTCTTGTAGTGACGTACACTCTGGAACGATGACATAATCTAAACATACTCTAAATACCCTTAACATAACTTAGAAATAAGTTTTGAGGGGTCCGGTATGTGAAAATATGATTATTTGATCACATGGACTAAAAGCGTCAAAACTGCGAAAGTATGCAAATTCGTGCATATTCTGCGTTCTGACCATATCCGTACATCCAAAAAAAATTAATCATTAAAATATTGTATTTTAGTGATGGGAATGCAAAAATACCTTTCGTTTCGTAATTTGGATCGTTTTCGCGTTCGTTACAACTTTCGTCGTAATTAACCGAAAAACGCAACCGCATAGCCAAACGAACCGACATCCATGATATTTCCAAGCATATTTTAAGTCCCCTATGCTTTAAAATCCTTGTAAAGCCTTGAAATTAGGTTAACGAGGGTTAAACGTGTCGAAAAACAAGTTTGGAGGCTACAGGGACTGAAACTGCCAAAATGTGAAAATCTGTCTGAACTGGCTCGCCTGGGGCGACCCATTTGGCCATCTGGGTCACGGCCCATGAGAGCCTTCAGTTCACAGAAGTTTCCAAACAGCTTCCCAGTTGTTTCCTACTGTTTTTTAGATCTTGTTGGTGTGTTATGTATCCTCCAAGGCTTTGATTCTTGTCCACACACTTGTAGGGCCATGATTCTTCCTTGGGCAACATATAAACACTTGACATGATCTTGTTAATCCTTGAATCCTATAAATACCCTTCACATTTCATTCTTCCAACTTGCTAATTCCTTCTTTTCTTCATCTCCTGCTCTACTTGGAGGCCACCACTTTGTTAGAGGCTTCCTAATTGAGTTTTCTTCATCCTAGAACACAAGTGCGTGTTCTAACTAGTCTTGTTTATTTAGTTTTAGCTATTTCAAGCTTAAAGTCAAACATTGTTTGACTTTCGGCTTTGACCATGCATTGGTCAAGACAAAGTTCAATTGAACTTTGCAACGAGATCGTAATCACGATGGTTATAATCCCTTGTGATTATACCTACTGATCACCGCATTTACTAGTCGTAGTGACGAGTCAAAGTTTCGGTCAAAATGCACGTTTATGTGCATTTTACGACGGAACTATTTTCGGGTATCAAAACACTTTGTTTTGATACCAAGTCAGTTTTCTAACAAAGTTAAACATGTTTTAACGTGTTTAACTCGTCACTTCTAGTTTAGTGCTTATTTAGGGTCATAAGTCAAGCGGTCTTGGCAACCGCTTAGACTTTCTAACCCGACCTGTTTGGTCGATCATTAGGATCCGACCAAACACATTTTGTGACCATAGTTTTATAGGGAATAACCTACTGAGGTTATACCTTATGGTCACTTAGTTTGGTTAGTTATTTGTTAAGTCGTTTATATGCCCATTAAAAATGACCAAAATGCCCTTTTTGAGCATAAATTCATTTTTAGCATATGTAACCAAATTTTTCACATCTAAACTGATATAATGACATTTTTAAACATTTTTGGGCATATAGGACTTATCTATAATATTATAAAAAGGAGAAGTGATGTACAAGATGGTAATTTTGCCATGCGTATCAATTTTAAAGCAACATATACAAGATGGTTAAAACCATTTAAAAGGGAAGTTCTCTAAAATTTTAAGACACTCAGGGTTAAAATAGAGAAATCGGCCTCCCATGTTTAATTCCTAGAAACCCAATTGTTAAACTTCAAGTGTAGAAGAGGATGACTTAATTTCATTCACCTCTTCACTTTCTTTCTTTATATCTCAATTGAAGCGACGATTGAAGAAGCAAATCAATGATTTCAATCTAGATGAAGCCTGAAGCGATCAATACACCCTCATTCAGGTTTGTTTCTTAGCTTCTATAGCCCCCACCGCCGCCGCTCGTAAGGACGAGAAAGCCGTCAACGCCACCCGTCGCGCCGGTGCTGAGATCGAGACCGTACGCAAGGGTTTGTTTTCCATTTCTTCCCCCTTTTCCTCATACATACACGTCGTTTCTTCCCCCTTTTCCTCATCATCGGACGCTTCATATGTGTTCAATTTGTATGGTTTTGTGAAACCGGTTCAGGATATAAAGTTTTTATTAAATAGTTATTTTGGTAGGTGGTTAAAGGTGACACTCGAAATTCAGAGGATCTCGACCCATCTATGTTTGAGGTTTGTTCTCTCCATTGTTTGATGTAATATTATTTTTGTAAGTAAATTGGACAAAATATTTTGGGTCAACCAGACATCCAGGCCTAACCCATGCCAAAATTTACACTTTCTAACACATTCATTTGACCCGTTACTCAACCTGCCCGACCCGTCCATTTTGTCATCTCAAGTAATCAGTAATAACATTGAACATTTTGTTTATAGGGTGTAACTCATGTTATTTGCTCCTCGGGTACTACAGCCTTTCCATCACGGCGATGGGATGGGGATAACACACCTGAAAGAGTAGGTAATTTGCATGTCCCACATGTGTGCATATATACAATTTGTACACACACATGTTTACGCATATACTTTACCATCTTATTTAGTGCTAAATAAATTCCATCTTTCTGTTAGTTTACGGATTCTTATATCTGTTTTCAATGAATTTAGTATCATCGGACGCTTCAAATGTGTTCAATTTGTATGGTTTT
This sequence comes from Helianthus tuberosus, assembly GCA_030545235.1. Lineage (NCBI taxonomy): Eukaryota > Viridiplantae > Streptophyta > Magnoliopsida > Asterales > Asteraceae > Helianthus > Helianthus tuberosus. The sequence goes on from JARYGA010041379.1 coordinate 45,270, forward strand.
TGAGGACTTGTGTTTGTATTGAGCTAGGGTTTTCGTTTTGTTTATTTTTTGGATTTAATTTGGTTATTTACTGGTTAATTTGTACTTATGATGTAAATGAAGAGGAAAGTGAAAGCAACTGGTGGCGATTCGTGACCAAGAAAGTGAAGAGACAAAGAGAGACATAAGGAGAGAAATCGAAAGAGAGAACCATGAGCAAGAGAGAAAAAGATTTCCATCATATAGGTTTGTGGGACAGTTCTTATGCAGTTATAGCACCCTACCAATGTATGCACTCGATACGCAGGTATAATTTTCAAACTAAAAGACTGCTCATCGTTGTGTATACGTTGTAATTTCATAATTAACGGATCATACGCTAGGGTTCCAGATTATCTTTTGGTTTAGCGTTTGATTTGACGTATTGATGTTGATTATTGATTTTTAATATGAAATTTGTTGCGTGTGTAGGAGTTAATCCTGACACATGTGTATTGTCTATCTTTTAGATGTGATGAAAACGAGGTTTGAGGTTCATGGTCTTCCGCAGCTTAATGGTGGAACTATTAGAGGTATGTTTAATACTGATACTTGGTACAAAATAGTTTTTATTTCTAACTCATAATAAAGAAGCAACCTTACAGTAATAAAAGGAGAACATTTCTTTCTCTTGCTTGTATTGGATAATTTGCATCATATTAACACATGATATTACCTTTATATTTCTGAGTAGACCACATAAAAATCTTTCAGGTCTTATATCAATAAACACAAAGATGTACCATTTTAAGCCATTTTGTTCATAAATTGGTTGTCTAAACTAGAAAGTAAACTCCTTTGTAGATCCTCCATGTATAAAATCTAATTTCTTTTACATTTAGTCTTGACTCTTAAGCTATGTTCAGTATTCGTCCCTTGTAGAACCATATTTTCATAATTCATAAGGCAGGTTCCTCCCAAAGGGCTCTCAAAACCTATATATGTTAGCTACATCTCAAAACTGGTAGTTTTTCATTGTGGGTCAAAACTAGCCGAGTCAACAAATAAAATAATTTTTAGTCTTTGATTTTCTTAAACTTATTAATGATTAAGCTTCTAACGACTCACGACTGTTCAAGAATTATATTAGTACAACAATTTTAATCAGTTACGTTTGGTGGTAATGTCTTATTTTAGAAATAAAACTACATGATATTCTAGGCAATTTGAATATGTTGGGAGACTTTCAAGTTTCTCAACCCGTTTCTATTTTAATCAGTTACGTGTTCCCATTTTAATCAGTTACATTTGGAAACTTTTTGTTTTTCATGTGTTAGGATTCGGGTTCACAAGGAACAACGAATTGTTATTAGATTTTGAACTCTTGATTGGTAAAGGGATCCTCAAAGGAATAAGCTTCTTGGATTTTCTTTATTCTGCTACCAATGCCTTCAACTAGATGTACATTCTTTGTTTCAACTTACAACTTCAATGTCACCTTGTTGGTTTTCTGGCAGTTTTACCACTTTCTGGTTGATTAAACAATGATTGTGTATGTTATGAATTTGCTTTTTTTTTTACGATTATGTTAGTTATATCCGGAAAAAAGTTACACCGACTTCAATCGGTTTATGTTGAACAGATCAAATGGGTATAACGGGTCACATACACAACCCCGACAACAACTACGAGCCGACAAAACAAGGGTACCCGCCGCAACGCGCGGGCATTCCCACTAGTTATATGACATATATAACCATCCGACCTTATATTTACGCAAACGACACGTTAAAGTAGCGTAAACTACCTTAATGAGTCATAATGGGTCATGAGCACTTAGGATTGTTTTCAAATCAGAATGCTAGGTTTATTAAATCATTCATATGAGTTCCAATACTCATTTGGTTTATGAAACCTCATTCTATCCGATCCACCGATTAGTTTCCCGATTATTAACATAGTTATCGATACTAGGTGCCACTTGATTCCTTGATCCCCCGAGCTTTGTTAGTTCACTTGATTCAAGGATACTTTATAATCACAAGTGAGTACATAGTCCCCTCTTTTAATGTTTTCAAATATTTTGGGGTGAAACACTCGTGCCTATTTGTTACTTTCATGCTTTTCATGACATATACATGCTATGTTCATCTAGTACACATATAGTACATGATTTTAATTATGTTTTGCTATGTATGTTGACTTAGCATGCTAGCACATTGATTTCAAGGATACTTTTGCGGCATATGTTGACTTAGCATATGAGCACATTGATTTGCATTATGTTTTGCGGCATATGTTGACTTAGCATGCCTAGCACATTGATTTCAAGGACCCATTTTGCTTCATATGTTGACTTAGCATATCTAGCACCTTGATTTCATGAACACCCTACTTAGTATGTTGACTTAGCATACTTAGTACATGGTTTACAAAGACATTTTACCTGACATGCTTACATTGATTATGACATTTTGGTATGTTGAGCGAGAAAAGATACATTCATTAACATTATCCCGTCGACCGGTAGTATGTATGGTTTACCATAGGTTTGATAACCTCATTCCCACTTCGTAGTTTGTTTGGAAGTATCCATTTGGGGAATGACAGAATCCGATGAACATTTGATAAACCTTTGTCTTTATAAGGGTTTATCCGACAAATGACAAGGCTTGAATGTATTCGCCAACAAACCTGATAAATGTTATAACAATAAAAGCAATGGTTTTCAAAACATAACTTTTGACTTAAACTTTTGTTTATTCAAAGACATTGTTTTGTACATGAAATTTGGTTACACAAGACATTTGGTTATACATGACATTATTACATGTGGTTTGAGTAAAGACTTTTTACTTGCCATACAAGACATTGGTTATTACTAGACATTTGTTATACAAGAAATGGTTTTCTTGACATTAGACATGGTTTATACATGACATTTGACATTGGTTTAAAGAAGACATTATTTGGTGGTTATTGGTAAGTGATTTAAATAACGAGATGTGTGTAATGTGATAAAAGCATGGTGGATACGCCGCTGGTACTTCCTATGTATAAGTGCTTTACTTTACATATCGTGGCGTTATCTAAACCACTTCGACAAAGACAAGACATGACATTTATAGACATGACATGACATTTTTATACAAGACACGACATCTTTTACACAATACATGTTATTTTATTTCAAAACATGACATATTTTATACAATTTATTATCCTTTGGTTATTTATTTAACCATGCATTATTTCTTTTAAATCATTTGATTTTCATATGATTTTACAAAAGAAAACATTTTTAGTTAAACATTTCTTTTAACAAATCAAAGCCATGAAACCTCATCAACAAAACCTATGTTACTCACAGGCATTTTTATGCTGACGTACCTATTTTCACATGTGTTTCAGGTGCTTAAGTTTGACTGTGAGCATGCTTCACATAGAGCGGACTTGGGCCTTAGTGACTTTAAAACCTACAAGACAATTGTTGTGTATTAATTGTATTGTCCAAAACAATGTAATCAACTAATTTAATAATACCAAACTTTAAGAACCATGTGGTATGAAACAATTTGTAACGTGACTCCCCAATGTTTCCGCTGCTTGTTGTTGCATATTACGCGATTGGGGTGTTACAGAAACTAAGTATTTCCAAGACTTAGTAATTATTACCGACATTAAATGGAACTTAACAAGTATACCTTTTTCGTTTCTTTCAAGTCAACAACGTACAATCAGATCGTTCGGTTAGCGATTCGGTAGAGCTCGGTGACACGTAGTTTAGCTACAACATTTATTTAGAAACTTGTAAGATATTCCGTGTTAAGGATGTTATAGATTGCATGCTAGCGAGTCATGTTTAGAAATGACATTACGGATGCATATGTAGCTAGCTTTGCACAACGATATCAAGGTGAGTTCATAACCCCACCTTTTTACGTTTTACGTTTTACATTTTTATAAATGTTTTTGGGGAGGAAAGATATGCAAGTTTTGCAAAAGCATACAAGGTTTTCGATGAACATACATTACATATTTCTAAATCATGCTTTTAAACAAGTTTTAACTAATACAAATGGTTTGTGAATTTCAATAAACACAGATGGTTTATGAAAGGTTTATGCTAAATATACCGGTTTTTCAAGACACACGCGTATTTTTAAAACATGCGTACAAACGTTTTCTAGTTTTCTAAACTTTGGGGAAAATACATGTACAAATGATATGTTAAACTCAGGAATGATACAATCGATCATGTTACGAGTAGGTTATACATAAGCACCATTAATCTAAGTTTAGACCAAAGAGCAAAACGTTAGATCTAGCGGGTATTGGCAGCCTCACTCTTGGCCCTCGTTTGCCCATGTGCAAGAGTGCTTTTGGGTCACAGTCGAAGGATAATCGATGTAAAATCGCCTAGGTTTGGATGCTTCCTTTGTCGTCACACATGTTAATGTCCTTGCAAAACATTAGCGATCACAATTTCCTTACATCTTACAACTTACATTTTACATGTTATTTTCTACACTAATGTTAAAACAACAAGAGTATGGCAGGGGGAAGGTCTAGGATCCACTCCAAAAGACAGCTCCTTGATCCGAATCTGCAACCAAAGAACACCGTTAGCCTTAACACGAGAGGGGGCCTCCCGCGTTTGGACTCCAGCGTGAGAATCAATGGATTGTTCTTTGAGAGTCTTAGAAAAAGAAAGGATAAGAGTTTAGAGTAAGAGAATGAGTGAATGATCTAACCTTTGGCTGGGACAAAACTCCTCTTATATAGGCAGACTGGTATGCCCAAGGAGCCTTATGCCAGATGTACACCTTAGGCTATGTTTGGGAGGATTGTCCGGTACAGTTTGGTACAGCTCAAGAAGATGTCAACCAGGTCTACGGTGATTAGCAGAGATATGATATGAATTCAAACACATATCACCCAGGTTTGCTCAATCATCCCAATTTTAGGTACAGTAATACTACTAATAAGTTGAATCCAAATTTTCAGGTACCTACTCAAGGAGAGTAGCCATATCAAAACAGACAGCCTGGTTATAACAACCAGAGTTACAATTAAAGGAGCTACCAACAGATTTCAAGTCAAGGGAGATCGAGTGATCTAGCTGAGAGTTTAAATAATGAGATGATGGAATTGCTGAAACAGATAAAGAAGGATAAAGAGTTGCAAGCCAAGGCATATCAAACTTTAGAGAAACAAGTTGCACAGTTGGCGACTGAGGTAGCTGAAGGAAGAAGAGACCCAGGAAAACTACCGAGTGACACTACAAAGAATCCTCAACATCATGCAAGATTCAATTCGATAAGTATCGCTCTTGTTTCTGAATTTGTTAATACAGGTCTTACTTCTTCATTTCAAGTAGTTGCAGGTATAAAAGAGGATATAGAAGGAGGTGAGAAAAGTGAGTTAGGAGCACCGCTCGTTTCAATTAAAGTGGGAAAGCTGAAAATTCACAAAACTTTATTAAAGTATGAAGCAAGCATGAATATACTACCTGGAAGTTTGTACGGTCAGTATGAGTTTGGACCGCTGCATGATACTGATAGGAATGTGATTTTGGCTGATGATACATGGAAACAACCTCATAGGGTTGTTAAAGATGTGATGATCCAGCTGGGTGAGTTCTTTTACCTGGTAGATTTTATGGTGTTGGATTACACACCCACAAGGAAAAACGAGCAACAAAAGGTGATTTTGGGCCGTCCTCTCTTGCATACTGCTAACGCCCAAATCAACCACAAAGATGGGTTAACTACAATGAGTTCTGAAACCCGTAAGTTAAGTTTTAATGTTTATTCAAAATATGTACTTACAAAATTCATGATAACTTATATGAAACAGATGCTACCAATGAGAACGGTATTGAGTGTTGCAGGTCTATGTGTAGATCTTGAAATATTACCGTCTCTCTTTGGGTCAATTGGCTCCTGTGGGTGTTTCCCGGATTATGCACTTCGAAATTTTGTGTCGGGCTCTTACATATGAGCCTTCTCTCTTAATGTTCCGTCGCTTTTTCCGGCTTGCCCAGAACGGCGATTGGTATACCATTGAGAAGACTCAATGTGACGCACCCCTCCTTTCTCATGCCGTTGGTCATACCTATGCTTGGAAGAACCAATTCTTTTTTATCTTTGAGTGGTTACTTCCTTTTACTGTTGTCCCTCGGAAGTTTTCTGAGGTTTTGAATGAGAAGGAACCGGGGGTTAATGAGCTTGACCAGAGGTTACTCCTTAGGCTTCGTGCCTACTGTTCCATACTGAGGGCTTACCCGTAGGAGCTTCTTGTTATGTTGGGTATCAGTCAAGACTGGGCTGAGTCTAGCTTTGAATCAGTCTTGTATTTAATTGAGAAGGGTATGTGATTTTATGTTTGCCTAACTTCTTATTTTTTATGCTAATGTTTTGTTTCTTTGTTTTTCAGAAATGAGTGCTTTGGACTACATTATGTTGAATGACCCTTCTAATGTGGGAATCAGTAAGAAGGAGGTTCTTGATGGTGCTCCTTCTGTGGTTTGTAGTAATGAGCATGTGACTAATGGTGGAGATTTTGAAAGTGTTCCTGTTCAGCCCCTTCTTGATGGCTCTTCTGCTAAGAAACAACTTGCCCCTTCTCGTCGGTTTACCAGGTCTACTGTTTCCCCTGCTGTTGCTTCGCAATCTTCTGACCCTATCTATGTTGATAGTGGTGATGAAGATGATGCTAATGTCATTGCATCCGTTATTGGCATGAAGCATGTTAAGAAGGAGATTCCAGAGGTTTCAAGTGAGGCAGGTGGTGTTCCCGACCAGCAGATATTTGCTGTTTTGAAGAAGCTAAATAAGTCCAAGAGGGTTGTTCCTGAGAAGTCTGCTTCTGCTGTTGATCAGGATAAAAAGTTGAAAACTGTTTTGAAGAAGAAGGATAAGGTTGGTCCTTCTAAAACTGCTTCCCATGGGCAAGGGGTTTCTGCTGGTGACGTTGAGGAAGCTGTTTCCTCTGTGTTGGTTGATGAGAAGAAGAAGAAGAAGGTTGAGGTGGTTTCGAAGGAAAAGCCAGAGGTTGTTAAGGGGAAGGGGCCTGTAAAGGCTAATTTTCCTGTGTTTGTTCCTCAGTGGAAGGTTCGTGTTTGTGATACTACTGCTAGTAATAAGACTTACCATGATATGCTAAGGAACATGGCCACTCCTGCTGAAAAGGAGCTCTTATCAAAGTTGTCTGATGAGGATTCTGCTTATCGAGCTATTACCGATGTTGCCCGACTTGTTACCTCCCTTCCTGACTGCATTGAACATTGGGCTGCCGCTGCCAATAGAAATGACGATGTTACTGCTGCTTTGAAGAAGAAAGAAGCAGAATTCAAGACTTCTCAAGAGGATTTGGCAGCCTTCCAGGTAAAAGTAATCGAACTTGAAGGTCAGCTGCTTTCTTCTCAAGCCAAAATAAATGAAGAGATGAAAAAGGTTGAAGTCTATGTTGGGCAGCTTTCAGAATTCAATAATCAGTTGGCTAAGGAGAGGGCAGACTTTGGTATTGAATGGGCTAAATTCAGGTAGGAGCGTGTTGCCGATGAAGCAGCTACGGAAGAGCTGAGGCAATAGGTGAAATAGTTGGAGGATGATAGAAAATGGGTGATTAGTTCCGGTCTCCTTCGTTTTGTGACTTACCTTCTTCACAGCCAGGAGTTTAATCAACATCTTGTAGGTATTTACTCTAAAGCCATGGCTCATGGTCGTCATACAGGTCTTGTTGCATTATTTGATGCTGCTTCAAAGGGGGAAGCTATAGAGAAGCTTCTTGCTTTAGAGCCAAACTCTCTCCCAGATTTTGTTGCAGCTGTGAAGGAGATGGAGGACCTTTTCTACCCCTATGTTGAAGCTTTGTCTCAAATGGTTGATCATCCCGTAGCTGAACTTGAAGCTTTAGAACTGGCAGGTTTGAACAAGGAGTTGTGTGAGCAGTTGCTTTTAGTTGCTTCCGTTAAGCAGGCCTTGTTCTAGACCAGTGATGAGGAGGATAATAATGCTTATCCTTCTTCAAAGAAATTGAAGGTATTTCCTGATCCTGAGCCAATTTCTACCATGCCCATCCTTATTGATGCTCCCCCTTTGTCTTCTGTAAGGGTTGAAACGGCTTTTGTTGCATCTGGTGATAATGAAGAAGATGACCTGGATGGTTTGTACGACAATCTCCCCTTAGGTAAAGATCCCCTCTTCACTGGTGCCGGTGATTCTGGTTCAGCTTTGTTGTTATTGTTAGTTTGTTATGGTTGTAATTTGAACAATGCTTAACTTTTTTGTGGTTGTATGTTGTGCTCCTATGAGCGCTTTATGATGTTTTAAACATATGGTTATGAATGAATGGAAGCTGCTCACCTGGGGGTGTTTAGCTTCTTTTAGTATTTCCTACTTTGTGCATTTTCATTTTTTGCTTGTTGTCAAACTTATGTTTGGCTGATATCATGGGAAATTTTGTACCTTAATTTCCCCTTTATCAATTGTGTTTTTGCAATGTCCTTTTCCATAAAGGTTCCAAACTAAGTGCTGCAGTCACCTGGTTCGAGTCTTTTTGGAAAGAATCAATTGTTATGTTTCTATCTCTTTTCTAGTCCACCTTTTATTTTGTCATAATGGTATATTGGACATATGCTTATTGTATTTTATAATGTTAGCTTAAGGAGCAGAATTGGTGTGAGGTGCTCACCCTCTTTCATGGACTTACTTTTATAATGTTTGATTTGTTTATGTACTTGTAACTTTTGTGTTTATTTACGTCTTTGCAAAGGAACAAGTTTGTAGTTTTTTGTGTATACTTGTACTTTTCATAAATGAATTTGGAGGTATCTTCCTTAAGTCCATGGAGTTGTATTGTTTTAGGAACTCACCCTGTATACAGGAAGGTATAGCACCTTGCTCCCTGTTGAACGATGTGTCCTAGGAGCTCATCCCCGTTTCATGGGTAGATATAGCGTCGGATCCCATGGAGCTTTATTTGGAGGAGCTCACCCTTAGGATAGAAAAATAAGAATTAAAGATTTTTTTTTTAACAAAAGTGATATCTTTGTTTTCATTAAACTGATCTAGCCAAGTACAAGTTTGCTTTTGTCATTACATTGGTTGTCTAAACTATGAATTTCTTGAGGTGCTTTTCGTTCCAATGTCTTGGTACCTTCCTACCCTTAGGCGTTTCAAGCTTGTAGGAACCTCCTTTGTGCACCTCGCTGATAATGTACGGGCCTTCCAATTTCGGCCCCATTTTTCCAAGATCTTCTTGCCTACTTGCCTCGTTGTTCCTGAGTACTAAGTCCCCGGGTTTGAAGGCTTCCTTTTTGACCCTTGCATTATAGTAGGCCTCCATTTTCTGTTTGTACCTTGCTTCTCGGATCAAGGCAACTTCCCTGGCTTTTTCAAGTAGGTTAAGGTTTAAGAGTATCTCCGAATCATTTGTGGTGTTGTTTTTCTCGGAGCTTCTCAATGTTCTGACTCAGATCTCAGCAGGTATCACAGCCTCTGAGCCATATACGAGGTTGTATAGGGTCTTTTTATGGCGTGTCTTCTCCAAGGTGTGGATGGCCCATAATACACTGGGGAGTTCTTCTACCCACTGTTTGCCATATCTCCCTAGACGAGTTTTCAACCCCTCTACAATGCTGCAATTCATTCGCTCCACTTGTCTGTTTGATTGTAGATAACAGACGGAGTTGAAGACTTGCTTGATTTGAATCTCCTGGCACTAGGTGCTGAATGGTTTTTCTGCGAACTGTTTCCCATTGTCGGTTACTATCTCCCCTGGTAATCCAAACCTGCATATTTTCTGCTCCCAGATGAAGTTGATTACATTCTTCCCTGAGACATTCGCTAATGGCTTAACTTCTGGCCATTTTGTGAAATAGTTTACTGCCACCAAGAAGAATTTTACTTGTCCAGCTATCTAGGGGAAAGGTCCTACAATGTCCATTCCCCACTTATAGAATGGCCAGGCAGTCAATATCGGGACAAGATCATGCTTCGGACTTGCTATGACTAGGGCATGTAGTTGGCATGCTTCACATTTGTAAATGACCTCAGCCGTATCTTTATGCATCGTGGGCCAGAAGTAACCCATGTTCATTAGCTTTGCCACAACTGTTCTTACCCCCGCGTGTGATCCACAGATGCCCTCATGGACCTCTTTTATCAAGTAATTGCTCTGGTTCGGGCCTACACATCATAGCAAAGGGGAGAGATAACCTTTTTTGTAAAGCTTCCCTTCTTCTAGGACATATTACTTGGCTTTTGTCTCTGATTCTATGGGGGGGAGCTTCCCTTCTGGCAGGAACTGTTGGATGGGTGTCCTCCATGTATCTTCATTTTCAACTATCACGTCTTGGATTTCAGCTTCTTCGATGGACCTTGCTTTGAGCACCTCCACGAGTACCTTCTTGGTGAGGTGTGCAAACGTCAAGGAAGCCAGCTTGCTCAAGGCATCTGCCTGCTAGTTGTTTGTTCTTGATACTTGGGTTAATGAGCAAGATTTGAAGCTACCCATCTGTTCCTTAACTTTTTCTTTGCATTTTTTCATAGATGGCTCCCTTGTTGTGTATTATCCCCCTACTTAGCTTGCTACCAATCTTGAATCAGGGAAGGCATGCAGCTCCTCGACCTTCATTGTTTTTGTTAATCACAGCCCAGCTAACAAGGCTTCATATTTAGCTTCGTTATTTGTGCAGGGAAAATCAAGGTGAAGTGCATAAGTATATTCGGTTCCGTGGGGGTCTGTTATGATAAGACCTGCCCCGGAACCTTCTATACTAGAAGCTCCATCAGAGAACAGTGTCCACTTCCCTGGGATTATTGTTTAACATCTTTCTTCTTCTATCTGATTTACATCCTTGATTACTGGCATTTCTGTCAAGAAATCTGCCAATACTTGTCCTTTATAAGCCTTCCTTAGTACATACTCAATCTTGTATTCCCCTAAACCTACGGCCCACTTAGCTAACCTTCCTGAGTCTTCAGGTTTTTCTAGTATGGACCTCAATGGTTGATCAGTGAGGACCTGAATTGGATGAGCCTGAAAGTATCTCCTTAGTCTTTTGGCTATGTGTACTAGTGCTAGTACCAATTTCTCGATTGGGGAGTAATTGACCTCAGCTGCCTTTGGACCTTGCTTACAAAGTATACAGGTATCTGCTCCTTCCCTCTTTCCACCATAAGCACAAAGCTTATCGCTTCTTCTCCTGCGGATAAACATTTTTAAGGAGCTGTTAGCTTAGATGGTCGTGAGCATAGGGCTCATGGACCACAAAGTAAATGAGATGTTTATAGTCTGCCAGCCTGCGGACAGGTAGACTATGATTGTTTCATCTTTCCTGGGTGTTGCCATGGTTGGCAGGAAGCTATGAGTTCCTTGAGCGCTATGAAGGTCGCTTCTGCTTCCTCCGTCCACAGAAAGTATTTCTCATCAGCACAGTTCTTTAGTGTCTTGAAGAATGGTAGTGATCTTTCTACTGACTTTGGGAAGAAGCACTTGAGAGCTGCTATTTTTCCATTAAGGCTTTCAACTTCCTTTTTGGTTCTTGTGGAACTCATTTCTATAACCGCTCAGACCTTGTCCGTGTTTGCCTTTATACTTTGTTTCCTGAAAATGTGACCGAGGAACTTTCCTTCCTCAAACCCAAAGGAGCACTTATTTGGGTTTAATTTCATATTGATTGCTTTGAGATTGTGAAATGTCTCCTTGATGTCTTGGAGCTTATCTTCTTCCATGTGACTCTTTATTACAAGATCATCAACGTATGCTTCCATATTTCTTTCGATTTGTTCGGCGAAAGCCTTGTCAACTAGACGTTGATATGTTGCCCCGACGTTCTTCAATCCCTGAAACATAGGTTCAATGTTATCTTCCCTAGAGGTTGTACCTTCTCCCAGGTGAAGCTTCTAAGGGACATCTCAGTAGCCTGTAGACGAGCTTTTGTTTCACTTACGAGTAAGTCAAAGCATCTTTGGTACATAATATTGGAGGTTGCACCCAGATCCATATACACCCTATCGAGGGAAGCCCCTTGTATCTTGGCTTCCACGATGATTGGGTGTTCCTGCTTATCGTTTGGATTCGTCGGCAGGAAGCAAATGAACTGTTGATTCCATGGTATGGTCCTCCTCCTTTTTCCTTCTCGCTTGCTTTCTGACCAAACCATGTTTATGCTAATTTCATTTTTTCCTCCCTTCTTATCTTTTATCTCCTTCACCAAGTGAGCGAGCTCCCCCGACTTGACAGCTTCTTCTATTCTCTGTTTTAGCTTATAGAAATCATTAGTGTGATGCCCAGTGTCATTGTGGAAGGCACAAAACTTACTTGCATCTCTTTTGCTGGCTGCTTTGGACAAAGGTCAGGGAGGTCGGAAGTTGTATTTGACCTCTTCAGTTGATAAGATTTCTTGGGGCGTCTTGGTGAGGAGGGTGAAGATCTGTTTATCTTTGTCCTGATTTCGACTCGGATGAGGAGATCTTCTTCTATCTCTGAATCTTCTTCCTTCGTAAAACCTGAATGGTCGTTGATCGATGAAGGGTTGGAACCTTGACCTTTGGATGGGGGAGGTAGCTCCCTCCAGCTTCCCTGCTCCCTCTTTTTTTATGCTTGTTTTTCCAAAGCTTCTTCACCCTTAAGGAATGATTCTGCCCTTTCAAAGGCTTCTTCCATTGTTTGAGGGTTGTTTTCATGGAACCTTCTGAGAAGCTTCTTGGGCTTTATAGCGTTCATGAAGGCAGATACCCTCATTTTCTCAGTTTCCCTGCTATACATCAAACCCTCCCTCTTAAATCTTTCTATGAATGCCTGAAGGTCTTCATGGTCTTTTTATTGGATCTGATGCATGATGGTAGCATTTTGGGTACATCTCTTTTGAGGGGTAAAGTTGGCAAGGAAGCTTTTATAAAGTTCATCAAAGGATTTTATGCTTCTAGTGGGGAGCCCACAGAACCATAATCTAGCTGGCCCGATGAGGGTTTGCATGAACATATGACAACATTCGGCGTTATTCCAACGCTCAATCGTAGCAGCTCCTGTGAAGACTTGAAGATGATCCTCAGGATCTTCCAAACCATCGTATGTCTTAACATTAGATGGCATCTTTATCTTTGTTTGGAAGACATAGTTGGCTATTTCTTCGGAGAAGCATGATAATGAGCTGGGCTTATAAGGCATGGAGGGTATATCAAGGTTCACTCCGGCTCCGCTAGTGGTAACACCTGACTGGATGTTGTGTTAGGTTTGAGCTTGCGACCCAACCTAGGAAGCTTGCTACATTTGGCTTCCCACAAACTATTGGTTCAGTTGAGCCAAGAGAGCTGCCATCTGGGGGTATTGAGAACCATACAGGGGGAAACGCTGTTGAAAACCAGGAGGTGGTGACAGACTTGCAGCTACGGCTCCGCTAGCCAAGGGTAACAATCGAAGGGCTTCCTCGAAGGTAATTGGTGGAGACGGGGTAGTTGCTTGAGCCTGTTGGAGGAGCTGTTCAACGGTGTACTCTGGGCTTCTTGGGAGCATGATAGGTGAGCTAGTAGGGTAGTTCCCTGGCCCTAGTGAACCGTCGGGCATAAGGTACGGATGTGAGTCAGAACTAAGTCCTGCTCGAGTAATACTTGGAGATGTGGTAGTGCACAACAGAGAGGGCATAGGGGAGAGTGCAACTTCAGGCTCGTCATAAGACAAACGTACTCTGACCCCTTTTGTCCATTCTTCTCGAACATACTCGTTCAAGAGTTCTCTTAACACTATGAAATTATTCCTTACTCCCTCCGGGGTTATTTCCATGGTTTCAACCGAGAAGAGAACTTCGCTGTAACACCACGAAAACGGGTTTGGTAATCAAACCACGTTAATACTAAGAGACGGGTAAATTACCATTAGTGGTAAAATTAATCCGATGAATATTAGGATTTTAAATAAATAATCCTAATATTAAATAAAGTTATATAAAGGCTTTTGTGGAAATAAAGTTTATAGAAGGCCCGAGTTAACGGGACTTAAAATAAACTTAGTCATAGATTCCCCGAACTCACTAATTTAACTAGGAATGTTTAAACTAGTTAATAAGTGGGAATATTGTTAAAAATAAGTAGGTTGTGCCCTACTTAATTAACTAACCAAACACGAGGGGACAAATTTGGATAAATGAAAAGTTAAGTTATAAAAAGAAAACTTAAACATAAAAACACACATTGAGTGTGTTCTGGGTGTTCTGTTCGTCGACCAGAAGCTCCCCAGGAGCCAAAACCCTAAGTTTCCAACAAATCATCAAATTGAAGGTCCAAATGGAGTCTAAATTCACAATTGAACATGGATTAATGATCACCCAAGCTAAGCGATCATAAGGTATGTAAAATCTTGCTGTTTGATGAAGTTGTAAAAATTGGATAATCATCCTAATCGCGAATTAGGCATGGATTAGAGAAGCTATGGCTAGATTAGTGATGTATATTTGCTTAGGAACAAAACCCTAAGTGAAAATCATACATAACATGCTTGGAATTGAATGATTGAATGATTTACCACACTAGGTTAAGTGGGTTTTAATCATATGACGAAATTGATGATATAACTATGATTAGAATCATCATACGTGATTGTAATAAGGAAATACTTGAATAAATTGTGTGTTCGAGTACATGATCATACTTGCTAGGAAACGGTTTTGTATGATAAAATGAAAATGATGATATATTCTTGATTAGAATGATGTTGATATCAACATGTGTTAAAATGATTAAACCGGTAACATAAGAATGACGTTATCGGATAATGGACTAAGTAATTAAACGAGTAGTAGAGCTACATCGAGTAATTACTAACGTTGATAGGCGGTTGACTTTAAAAAGTCAAACCGACCAAGTACATGATCAAATGATAAATTCAACATAAGAAGTGTAGGATGGAATAGTCGTAAAAGATTATGACTAACCTAACCGTCTTACAATTTCAATGATAGTTTGACGCTTGGCAAGCTAGGTGAAAGCTTGGGAAGGAAGCGGGTCAAACAAATCAAGAATGAAGGAAAAACATAATCTGGATGCTAGGTAAGTATAGCTTACACTCTTTGTATTAAATACCTATTGGTTTTATAGGTTATGAATAATGTAAAGTCTTATTTGAATTATGATGTTCCGACACGACATGTGCGGTCTGGAACAAAAGACTATGATAATAAACCATGTTTAATGATTAAAAAGAGCTAATATGGTTATTTAGTCATAAAATGACTAAAAGATAACCAGTTTTTAATGATTACCTTATAAGGTAAACCAATGCAAATAATAAGGGTAAAACGGTAATTTGGTCACTCGTTGACTAGAACCGTTAGTTTTGAAAGACACTTTATGGCGTAAATCATAATGGGTCAAAAGAGTTAAGAAAATTGTTTATAAGCAAATTGACCGTACGGTGTAAACCGGTGCGAGCCATGTGGACGAGATGATAATAAATCCATCTCGCAAAGATATACGGTCATTTAGCCCAAACGGGTCAAAAGGTGAAATTATCACCCTTTGACAAGATCGACTAATGGTTTGTCGAGTTGTATGATTCTAGGAATAAATATCAAATGGATATTTACGTTGCTATTACTTAGCGGCTATTAAGGCAAGGTATCGAAACGGGTCAATATAGCGATCCGAGTCAGGTATGTATAATAAGCCAACTCATCATTTAAACTTAAGGTTCTATGAGAGCTAGGCAAGTTAAAAATAGACATTTGGTTACCTTAATAGGTAAACCGAATGATTTAAATTATAGTCATTGTGTTTGAAAGCATAATGATTATTCAAACAAGATCATAGTTTTAAAAGTGGGATTTTGGCCAAATATGGCTTTAAAAGTCCTTCGTCATAAAAGAGGGGTTAAAAGTGACCAAAATGCCCTTGTAAGCTAAATCGAGCGAACGACCCTTAAAGGTTGTTTGGAAATGAGTTTTATGATCAGACTAATACTTCGAATAAGTATAAAAACCGAAGGATGTAGAATTTTTTTGTCAAATGACTCTATATAAGTCCTTGCCGTAAAATGATAATCCGAAGGATAAAACTCGGAATATATAGATCTCCACATTAAATCTACCACAAATCTAGTTGTGGTGGAAGAACGATTGATAAATAATGTGGAAATAAGAAGCTAGAAGTAAACAAGCATGAATTAGGCGGAAAAATGCTTAAATACCCTTAACGGGTCAAAATAAGCATTCAAGTAAAAACGGGGTTAAGAATGTGTATAAACCCGGGATTTGGACCTAATATGATAGTCAATATAGAAATTATAATGTTCATGAGAAATTAGGATCAAACAAATATGTTTGTTTGATAAATACACGAATGGGTCAAAACGTAATAATTTATATATTAAGCCGAGGGCTTAAAAGTTTCAAATTTTGTTAATTCGGATAACGGATTTTAACTCCAAATGATGGAGGATTTAATTACGATCACGTAGGAAGAAACGTGACCTAAGTCGGATCAATAACGCATGAGTTATGTCCGTTTTCGTAAACTTTGGTTTGGCTGAGGATATGCAGCACTTGGCTGCAAACATTATGTCAAAAACACACCCTCGTGTCGTGCTACAGGGTGGGGGAAGTGCGGTCGCGGCCCGTGACGGGTGTCGCGTCACGCGACAGCCTGATCTTCATCCCGTCATGGCACGCGACGGGTTAAACGTCTGCAATTTTGTTGCTGTGTATTGTATTGAGTCTTAAGAACTTGAAAAACACATTATAAAAGCATCATGACTAACTCATTTCATGTTTTTATGAAATGTAGGTATTATTTGAATTACCGGAGGACGATCAAGCTCGATAAAGAACCGAACACAATCAAGATTCAAGCTTCCACGTTACGTTTTCGTCGTCACTTTTAAACGGCAAATGTATTTACAAAATGTTGAAATGTTTTATTTATTAAAATCTTTTAACAAAGTTAGAATTTCCAGTGTATGTTAACTGTAAATACGCTAATATAGTCGGAATCTATATGATAATCATATAATTGGACTAAGGGTCTTATAAGTTGGTAATCAGAGCTCCAGGTTAAGGAGTAAAGTGTTCGGTTAGATACTTGATCATAAAATCCGGTAAGTTATTCAATACAGTAATGGTCTAGCATGTAAAGTGTTGAAAACAACACATAGGGTTATCGTGTAAAAAACGTTACCCCAAATAAAGTAATAAAAGACCGATATAGTTAAACGAATTACGTGTGTTAACACGTATCGTAGAAAGCCTTGTAAATGACCCGCGAGGTCATAGAAACGAAGGTATTGCCCATACACAAAAACGATCGAAGTCATTGACTTTGGTCGTAGTAAAGAAAGGATGATGATGTTAATCATCATTCAGAATTTATAAGACCATCAAGCATGGTCACATAAAGAATAAAGGTTTGGTTAAATAAAGCGATGGATTTCGCTAAGATAACCAAACAAGTCAAAACAAAGTCTTAATGCATACCTAAAGGGTTGCATTAATAATGACTTCAGTAAATCACCCGGTTGATGGGTAGGAAATTTAAACACATGCGTAAGCCGAGAGACGGGAACGCGGATTGAAAGTCAAAAGACTCGGATTATGAGTTATGACTAAAGGACTATAAAATATCGTATACAGAAATTTTGAATAAATATGTTCAACTATTTTGAGGTTGAACGGGTTGAACAAAGAATAAATTTTGATTGTTCATAAGTAATGAATTTCACACGAACAAGTCAAACGGGTTAAATAAAGCATAATGCTTGATAGTAGCCCAGTAATGGGTTACAAGAAAATACATATATATAAACCGGATAATGGTGAGAATGTGACACCCCGTTGAAACATTCTCACTTATACTAGCTTGACAGTGGCTGCCTTAACTTTCGGGACGAAAGTTCTTAAAACTTGGGGATAATGTGACACTTTGGGCTTCCCAAACAACCTTATCGTGTATTACTGCTACATATTTATATAAACTATTAAATGAAAGTTTATGATTTATCTTGATGTGCTAGGTGTTATATGTACATATGATATACAATTAGGAATGTGTTTATATTAGTGAACCGAGACCGCGGGACCATGACCGAGTCCACTTGGTCTCGAGTGACCCATAGCAATTGGGCCGTAAACCCTTAGCCCGTTCGGAAACAATGGATCATGTATAAAAACCATCACTTGCATCACACACCCACCCACAACATTCCCCTATCCATTCTCCCACACTCTCCTACATTCTCCCTCTCTAAAACCCTAAGTCTCAACATCCTTCTCCCCTCCCTCTCGGATCAACCGATAACAACAAGGAACCTCGTTCAAGCTCATTATCATCAACCGGAGGCTTCACTTCATCATCTTCTTTCATATCTCGGTGTCTTATAGCAACCGGTTAGTGTTTTAGATGTCTTACTAGATGTTTATGTGCATAATGGTGTTACTTGCTTGAATGATTAAATAATAAAGGTAGTGTGTAAACTTTGGAAGGATAATAAATTGCTATGGTCTTTGAATGGTAAATGATTATAGTTTGGGGATGCTTTTTGATCATTCGATGTATGTTTGAAATCATAGGACAAATGTTGATATGCAAGGTTGTCATGACTTGTAAATTTGCATGATTACATGTTCCTGTTTTGGGCGATATATATATGCTAGATTTAGGACTTGAATGTTCATGTTTGATGAATGATAAAAACCCTAGAATGATGAACTGTTTGAATATGTTATGAACATTTAAAATTGCTATGTTTGATCTATTTTGAATTAAAATTTGAGAAGAAAACATGTTTGTGTGTTTTGGTTGGATAGTACACAAAATCATGAAATTGGAATTCTGTTGGTTAGTACAATTCAGGTAGGTGTTCTATAATCACCAGACAAACGAGTCAAGACCCTCGGTTGCGACTCGAGATCAAGCAGCAGACATCAAGGACTCGAGACCAGCAAGATCTCGACTCGAGATCTCATGATCTCGACTCGAGACTGAACTCGAGACCGCTAAGGTTACGACTCCTGCATGCACCACTCGAGACTACACATCCACAACTCGAGACATCTTGGTTGCGACTCGAGACCTCGTGTTCTCGAGTTGAGACCGCGTGGTCTCGACTGGGCTACTTGTCTCGGTTATTGGGCCACCAAATGTGACAACATGTTTTGGGCTTGTATCTGTGCTACTGTGCCATGTGCTGATTGACTGTTTAAGGATTAGAACAGGCCCAATAACTTAAAAGCTAATTGTAAGTTATGCATGCTATGAGTTAAGTTATGTGTAGAGTATACGTGACTTGCCTGTACCCAAATCTGACCTATACTGGTAACCATGCTAAGACGTGGTGACCAGCGTGCTTAACCAAGTAAACTAATCTGCCGAGCAACCCAAGGTGAGTTCACACACTAAAAGCATGCGTCCCAAGAAGGGACACGAACAAACTAAAGAATGCTTTCAAACTAATATTTCCGGGGGAAAATGCGAATGGGTATATTTTAAATTACTATTTTCGGGGGAGATACGTTTGGATATTATTTATATCACAACTAGCAAAACTAAACGAATCTCTATCATGTAAAGTCCCTGCTTATAGTACCGATTAATCACCGGGGGCGAACGGGTTATTAGTTGATAGCGCTATTAGGTTTGACAAACTCACACCGTGACCGGGGGAGATCGGGCGTGAACTAGTAGACCTTGCATCTTGGTCAATGACGATAGACATTGACTCGGGGCACATAAATCTTCTTGTCAACAGTTTTGGTAATGCCAGTTTAGTAAGCTTTCATATGGGGTAGCTCCCCATGACGTGAACATAAATGCTCTATCTAAACAGTCTACGTTTTCAACAAGTTAAAACTGAATATCTCGTGAACTCGCCAACATTATGTTGATACCCTACTGCATGCTTTGCAGGTACCCTTTGACTCAGGAACTTGCAGCTTGGGGATGTGTAGTGGTCGTCTTAACCCATGTGTCGGGTTCTAAATAAACCTGTACTATGAACCTTATTTTAAACTGTTTTGTCTATGCTTCCGCTCTTTACTTAAACCGTTATTTGAACTTAAATCTTTGAACTTTGACTATGGTATTTACTAACCTTTGTGGTTGGTGAACAATATTGTTATTAACTAAATGCTCAGTATAATTAGTGGTTGGATCCTGGTCATGTCACACGCCTCGCGGTGGTACTCCGCATGTGGTTTTTGAGGGTGTGACAGATTGGTATCAGAGCCATTGGTTATAGTGAACTCGGTTTTAAAAAGAAGTCTTTTTAAGAAAAACCAGACTATAACCCGTGACTCGTGACGACGCTACACTCCAAGGGCAAGACTCAACATACTAGGCCCCATAGCTTGGACTTGTGTTTACTTGCTTGTTTACTTTATGCTTTATGTTCAACTATACGTACTGGTATACCTAGCTAGATAGATACACCCCTCTTCTATCTCATTCTCGTTACATTACGACATCACCCTCATACTGTGTTTTTCTGGTTATGAAGACAATGAGTGGACACGGAAGAGGAAGAGGAAACGTTAACATGACTCAGGCTCAGTTCACTAACCTGATCAACACGGTGGCTGCAGCTTTCGCAGCTCACCCTGGAGGTCAGCATGCACCTGCGCAACCACGTGTTTGTACTTTCAAAACTTTCATGGATTGCAAGTCTCTCCCTTTCAATGGCACTGAGGGTGCCATAGGTCTTCTACACTGGATTGAGAAGGCCGAAGCTGTTTTTGCAGTCTGCGAGTGCCCCCTGCTAATTGGGTGAAGTTTGCTAGTGGTACGCTTGAAGGAAATGCGCTTTCATGGTGGAAAGTGCAGATTCAGATGCTTGGTTTGGAAACTGCTAATGCTACTGCGTGGGAAGATTTCAAGGACATGATCAAGGAAGAGTACTGCCACAGGGATGATATCCACAAGCTCGAAAACGAGTACTTCGAGCTTAAGATGGTTGGATCAGAGATTGAAACCTACACCAAGCAGTCCAATGATTATGCTGCCCTCTGCCCTAACATGTCTCGACCTGCTTACCGAAGAATCGAGCTCTACCTCAAGGGTCTAGTTCCAGAAATCCAAAGCCATGTGACCTCAGCCAACCTCACTACGATTCAGCCAGTCATCCATCTTGCTCACAAACTCACTGATCAGGCTGTGGAACAGGGCAAGCTGCCCAAAAGGATCAGTGCTACTGCCGGAACTTCTAGTGATCACAAACGAAAGTGGGATGGAAATCAGGGTAAGGATGCTAACCCTACTCAGGCCCCAGCCCAGCAGAAGAAAACTGAAAACAACAAGGACCCTCAGCAGCAGGGAGGCTACCAGGGCCACCTCCCCAAATGTAACAAGTGTGGCCGACATCACAATGGGCCCTGTGCCAGGAACAAGTGTCAGCGATGCAACAAGATGGGGTATGAGGCCAGGGATTGTAGGAGTCCCCGTCCCGCAGGGCAGAACCAACCACAGCAGCAGCAACATCATGGGAATATCAAGGGTTGTTTCCAGTGTGGAGTTGTGGGGCACATTAAGAGGAACTGCCCCCAGTTAAATCAGAACGACAATAATCAAGGCGCTGGAAACAACAATCAAAACAACAACAATGCTGGAAATGGCGCAAGAGGAAGGGTTTTTGTGATTGGAGCTGGTGAAGCTAGGAATGATCCCAACGTCGTGGTAGGTAAGTTCCTACTCGATGATCGTTATGTTTCTGTTTTATTTGATTCTGGAGCAGATGCTAGCTATGTATCCCTACATATTAGTAAGAAGCTTAAGCATACGTCTACGTTATTAAAATCTAAGCATACCATCGAGTTAGCGAATGGTAGAAACATTGAGGCCTCACACGTGATAAGTAACTACAAACTAGTATTGTCTGGTCAGACCTTTAGCATCGATCTTTTCCCTATCGTTCTTGGAAGCTTCGACGTTGTCATTGGTATGGATTGGTTATCCAAACATCGGGCTGAAATCCTCTGTCAGGAGAAGATGGTTCGTATTCCCCGTCCTTCTGGCAAACCCCTCCTCGTTCAAGGCGACAAAGGCAGAGAAGTCACAGGCATCATCTCGTTCTTAAAAGCCCAGAAGTGTTTACGAAAGGCGCACACCGCTATCTTAGCACTTGTCGTCGACACACAGGAAAAGGAAAAGAGGATCGAAGATTTTCCAGTTGTACGCGACTATCCCGAGGTATTTCCTGAAGAACTACCTGGACTCCCTCCTCACCGTCAGGTCGAATTCCAAATCGAACTAGCTCCCGGAGCAGCACCTATAGCTCGTGCACCTTATCGACTAGCTCCCGTAGAACTAAAGGAACTTTCTACAGAACTGCAAGAACTGTTGGACAAAGGATTTATCCGTCCTAGTTCGTCACCCTGGGGAGCGCCAGTGCTCTTTGTCAAGAAGAAGGACGGTACATTCCGTATGTGCATCGACTATCGTGAGCTGAACAAGGTTACCATCAAGAATCGTTACCCACTACCTCGTATCGACGACCTATTCGATCAGTTGCAAGGATCGAGCTACTACTCTAAGATTGATTTGTGACGGGTGGTCCATAGGACAACCCTTAATGATGTTAAAAGACTAATTTATCCTTCACTTAATCGTGTAATTATCTTGAATTAGATAACTACGGTTGCTTATGTTTCAGGTGCAGTTCGGGAGCTAAAAAGGGTTAAAACGCAGCTTTGGACGATTTGGAGATGAACAGGTCGTGCGTGGAACGGAAGAAGAAACAAAACACGATATTCAGGGCTCCACCATAAATTACGGTGGCCACCGTAATTTACGGTGGCCCTGAAATCTGCCCATTCCTCACCGTAACTCAGAAGCAAACCACCGTAACACTTCTTGATCCACCGTAAGTTACGGTGGTACCGTAATTTACGGTGGAGGCTGCGAGGAAATCCGTAACTACCTCATTAAATCAGTTTTGTGGTGTCTTTTCACATATCTCATCATTGGACGGTTTCTGGACATCTTAGGGGTGATTTCGGCTGATTATACTTGGTTGCAAACAATTCTAAACATTTGGTTTATGTTTTTGATTGGTATGAACATTAAACTTGTTGCTATGATGATTCACCAAGCTATGTGTGGCTAAACTTATGGTGATCATCCTAAATTGAAGGTCTGTCTATGACTTTTGTGTTTGGATTCGTATTTCTAGAATAATAGACTTGCAATTTTTGTTTGTTTATTATGGTGTGTGAATGTTTGTTTGTAAATTGTTGATTGATGTTATGATCATTTTCTAAACCGTACGTTCTTGGTAACGCTGACAATCGAGATATCACGGGAGGGATTAGGGTTGGATATTAGTCAATTGGTTATCGGGTAACAACCTCGCGTTTTCATAATCCGAGTACTTAGTTCCCTTTTATCACGAACAAACAATCATACATGAATCATGTCTATGTGATTCTTTCTAGTGAATTTGAACACAATTGTCAAAAGCAAACTGGAAGTTTAGGATGGTCGCTTTCTCCTAATCTGTTGTACAACCAACCTTTGATTTGAAGTTATTTAGTTAATTTTAGTTTTAAAACCAAACAATCCAAACCATTGATCTTTAATTTCTGCAAATTAGGTTAATTTTAGTTAAAGTGCAAAGCTATAAAATCAACACATTTTCCACATACTCCCTGAGTTCGATACCCATTTACTACTATATATAGTTGTTATTTGGATTAAATTTGCGTGTACTACGACAACACGTCAAATTTTGGCGCCGTTGCCGGGGAGTTGTGCGCAACGTGTGTCAGTTTGTTAGTTTTGCTTTGTTATTTTCGGGTTTACACTGGTGTGTTTAGTGTGCAGGTTCTACAGGTGCATGCATACTAGAGGCTCTCACAAGTCGTCACCATTGTCATTTGATCCGGAGATTGAAAGAACACTAAGGCAAAACAGAGTTTTACTAAGAGAAAACAGAATCATTGGTTCACCTACTTCACCCATCACACCACGAAACATCATGCAAGAATCTCAAATACCACCCACAACGGGTCAAACGACCTCATCATTCATACCTACTTCCACACAACCATCACCAAACACCACTATACCTAACACCACTACAATTCCTACTCCACCTCATGATACTACACCATCCAACACCACACAACCGATTACTACTCAAGTCGAACCCAGTCTTACCTTTAGTCCATCTGCCACCATTCCACCATTATCACACTTCTTTCCCCCCAACTACGGGTCAATCATCCTCTAATTACACAACACAACCAAATTCAACCATTGTCCATGCTACTTCAACACATAGACCATCGAACCAATCGGGTTTTCATTACTCTACTCTTCCCTTTGGGCAATCCTCGGGTATTCAAGGGGATGGATATGATGATGGTTATGAAGAGGATTTTAGAGGGTATGAAGAGGAAGGTTTCTATTATGGGGGTGATGGAGGATATTTGGGACTTCAAGGAGGAGCGGGTCAACAAAGTCAACTGATCCAACAATTTCAAGATACGAGTAGATTACCGGTTGGGGTGCAACACATTAGACCACAAGGGCCACAATTGCAACGCCCTACACCGCTACAACAAGTGCGTCCTCAAAATACACAACCGTAATATCAAAGACCGATTCAACAACCACAAATGCCACAATACCAATTTCAACCACCCTTTGCACCTCAAGGGCCTATGCAAATGGGTCAACCAAGAGCACCATTGGGTGCACCTCAAAGACATCATCGGGAGGTTGTACGGGGAATTGAAGCTCACTTCCGGCCCATAATCACTAACAATCCTTCGCCGGTAGTGATTCCTCATCATGCGGATGGAAGAACTTTTGAAGTAAGAACAACCGCTCTTCAAAGTCTACCAAAGTTCAAAGGATTAGCAACGGAAGAACCCTATTTTCATTTAGAGACATACGACTCCATTTGCAACACTATTGGAGGTCAAGGGTTCTCCTCGGATGATGTCAAGTTGGTCCTTTTCTAGTTTTCCCTAGAAGATAAAGCAAAGAGATGGTTTCACACTCTACCCTCCGCATCAATCTTTACATGGGCCGATATGCAACAAATATTCTTAGATGAATATTACACTTCTCAAAAGACTAATGATGCAAGAAGAGGTTTGAGAAGCTTCCAACAACAATCTGGGGAGATGTTTCATGAAGCCTTCGAGAGGTTTAATATGATGTTACGGAATTGCCCTCATCATGGAATCCAATTATGGGAGTTGTTGAATGCTTTTCACGAGGGGTTAAGTTCGGAGGATGCACGGGATTTAATGTCGATCACCAACGGTACATTCGGTACCAATTATGAACATGTTGATTGGGCGTTTTTAGAACAAATGGCGGTAAATTCCTAGAGGAAGGCCCAATCTTCAAGAAGGGCAAGGCCTGTGATTCAAAGGCCTCAAGTGCATGGAGTAGAGAGTGGCAATGTTCAAACCACGAACCAAGTGTACAACGTGTGCACTAATTGCAATGAAATAGGCCACACGGCGGAAGTTTGTGTAGTGGGAGTGGTTGATGAGCAAGTAGAGGAGGTGAATGCAATTCAAGGAGGGGGTGGTCGAAATTTCAATTTGAACTCCAACACCTATCACCCCGGGTTACGAAACCATCCTAATTTCCGTTATGGGAATGCGGTGAACCAAGCTAACCCAAACTTTCAAGGAGCTCAAGGTAACTTTTCATCTCGTTAACACTACAATCATGGCAACTATAGAGGTGGAAACGATTATGGGTACCAAGGGCAATTTCAACAAATGGGTCAAAGTGGTTCAGGTCAACCTTCGTCAAGCGGGAATGAAGTCATGGATATGCTTCGGGCTATGCAACAAGATATGCAAAAAACGGAATCAACTTGATGAAGTCCGAATGCAAAAGGATGAGGTTTGTGACAAGAGCATCCAATCACTAACAACCCAAATGGGTCAATTGGCAACCGATGTGGCAGAGTTGAAGAAAAGCAAGGGTCAACTACCTAGCGACACCAAGGTAAATCCTTCACATGGTTCGTCACGAGGTAATGTTAATGTTCATCATGTTAGTGTTTTAAGAAGTGGAAAAGAATTTAAAGCCAATTTGTCACCCGAATTGGTTGAGGGGGTAGTTGAGGATGTCACGGGTAATGAAAGTGAAGACGATGATGTTTCACCGGTTAAACCTAAAGAATCAAATGTTAACAAACCGGGGGTGGGTGAAAATGAAAAAAGTGAAAAAGTTGAGGGTGAACCGAGTCAAGTCCCGTTTCCATCGGCTTTACTTGACCCGGGAAGGAAGAATTTTATTGCACCAAGAGGTCCCCAAAAAGAAGAGTTGTGGGACATGTTTAAATAAGTTAAAATTAACCTTCCACTCCTTGATGCAATAAAACAAGTACCCGCCTATGCAAAATTTTTAAAAGAGTTATGTACACAAAAAAGGCAACAAAAGAAGAAAATGCCTAATCGGGTGGATTTAACCAGGCAAGTGAGTGCAGTTTTGAATGGGGAGCTTCCTCCTAAGCTCCAAGATCCGGGTACGCCATTAATTAACATACAAGTTGGTAACTTTCAAATGGCGAAGGCGTTACTAGATCTTGGAGCTGGAGTTAGCATTTTACCGGGGGGCTTATATGACCAATACGATTTTGGTCCGTTAGCTAGGGTGGAGACAACGGTTGTTTTAGCCGATTTGTCTCATAAGTTACCCCGGGGGATGGTTCAAAATGTAATTGTTAAAATTGATGAGTTTTATTACCCGGTTGACTTTCTAGTCTTGGACTACTCGTCCGCGGACCCAAAACAACAACAAAATGTCATTTTGGGTTGGCCATTTTTGAGCACCGCGCATGCTGTGATCGATTGTAGATTTGGTACAGTCAATATGACTTTTGGAAATCGAAAAATGCGCTTGAATGTTTTTACTAATAATTCTATTGCTAATGGTGTTGATGAGTGTTTCATGGCAGATTTAGTTGACGGATGCAACCCGCATGAGTATGAGGAGGATGGTATGGATGTTTGCTTGTGTGATTTTTCTGAACAGGTACATGCTTATGCACTCCGGGTTGAAGAGGAAAAACAGGATGCCATGGCTTTGCAGGAAGGTCGACCACCATGGACTCATCAATTCGAAGGTTTACCGGTGGAGATTAGTTCGGGTACAAAACCATCATTAGAAGAACCACCGAAGTTGGAACTTAAAGACTTGCCGAGCCACTTGAAGTATGCTTTCTTAGGGGATAATGACACTCTACCGGTCATTATTACCTCTAATTTAGAGTTGGTGCAAGAGCAAGCATTGTTGGAAGTTTTGAAAGAAAACAAGGGAGCTATTGGATGGACGATTGCCGATCTCAAAGGAATTAGTCCATCAATCGTCATGCACAAGATTATTACCATCGAAGATGCAAAACCAACACGAGAAGCTCAAAGGCGATTGAATCCAAACCTACGGGAGGTAGTAAAGAAAGAGCTAAATAAATTGTTGGACGCGGGAATCATCTATCCGATTTCGGATAGTGCTTGGGTGAGTCCCACCCAAGTTGTGCCTAAGAAGGCCGGCATTCAAGTAGTCAAAGACGAAAATGGTGAACAAATTACCACCCGACCGGTTACCGGGTGGCGTGTATGTATTGACTACCGAAAATTGAATGCCGCCACTTCTAAGGACCATTTCCCGTTGCCTTTTATTGACCAAATCATTGAAAAGCTGTCGGGTCAAAAGTACTACTGTTTTTTGGATGGGTATTCGGGTTACAATCAAATAGCAATACACCCGGATGACCAACACAAGACCACCTTCACTTGTCCATATGGCACCTTTGCCTTTCGGCGAATGCCATTTGGCTTGTGCAATGCACCGGCAACTTTCCAACGATGTATGATGAGTATCTTCTCGGACATGGTTGGAGAGTCGCTTGAGGTGTTTATGGATGACTTTTCCATTTTTGGCACTAGTTTTGAATCTTGTCTCAACGAATTACAAAAAGTTTTAAAAAGATGTGTTGAGAAAAATTTAGTGCTTAGTTGGGAGAAAAGTCACTTTATGGTGCAAGAGGGCATTGTGTTGGGTCACGTAATTTCGGAAAGGGGAATGGAGGTGGATAAGGCAAAAATAAGGGTAATAGCATCTTTGCCACCTCCGAAAAATGTTAAGGGTGTAAGGTCATTTTTGGGACACGCGGGGTTCTATAGACGTTTCATAAAAGGTTTTAGTGTTATCACCAAACCTTTATGCAACTTGTTATTAAAAGATGTCCCATTTGATTTTACTAATGAGTGTATGCAAGCTTTTACTGTTTTGAAGGAACATCTGGTCAAAGCTCCTATTTTGCAACCACCGGATTGGTCAAAGTCGTTTGAGATAATGTGTGATGCAAGCGACACTACTATTGGTGCAGTTTTGGGTCAACGGGTTGACAAGAAGCCGGTAGTGATTTACTATGCGAGCAAGACTTTATCCGAAGTGCAACTCAATTAAACCACAACCGAAAAGGAGTTATTAGCGGTGGTGTATGCTTTGGATAAGTTTCGTGCGTATATTTGGGGGAGCAAGGTAGTGGTTTACTCGGATCATAGTGCGGTCCGATATTTGATGGAGAAAAAGGACGCGAAGCCCCGTTTAATTCGATGGGTATTGTTGTTACAAGAATTTGACTTAGAATTCCGAGACAAAAAGGGAAGTGAGAACGTAGTGGCGGATCACTTGTCTCGGATTCCGGTTGAAGGGCTTGACGATGTTAGTGAAATAAATGAAAGTTTCCCCGACGAGCAACTCCTAGCCTTTTCCACCTTTGTTGCACCGTGGTATGCTCATTACGTAAATTACTTAGCCATGGGTGCCATCCCAAGTCATTGGACCAAAAAGCGACGACAACAATTTATGGTCCAAGTGAAGCAATACATATGGGATGAACTGGATCTTTTCAAGATCAGGCCGGATCAAGTTATTCGGAGGTGTGTGCCTGAAACGGAGGTGATGGAAATTTTGACCCATGCTCATTCATCCGCATGTGGAGGTCATTTTAGTGGGCATAAAACGGGTTACCGGGTTCTCTCATGTGGGTTTTATTGGCCCACAATTTTCAAGGATGCATGTGAGTTCGCTAGAAATTGTGTAAACTGCCAAAAGATGGGAAGCATATCGAAGAGGGATGAGATGCCATTGCAACCAATCTTGGTTGTAGAAATATTCGATGTTTGGGGTATTGACTTTATGGGTCCCTTCCCAAATTCTAACGGGTTCTTATATATTTTGGTGGCAGTTGATTACGTCTCGAAGTGGATTGAAGCTATTGCAACATGAACAAACGACCATTCGGTTGTTTGTAAATTTGTTCAATCCAACATCTTTTCTCGTTTTGGCATCCCGCGTGTTATTATAAGTGATGGTGGTTCGCATTTCAAGAACTTCAATTTTGGGAAATTGTTGAAGAGGTATAGCGTGAATCACCGGATTGCCACACCTTACCATCCGCAAACGAGTGGACAAGTCGAAGTGTCCAACCGTCAAATCAAAGAAATCCTCATGAAGACGGTAAGAACGGATAGGAAGGATTGGTCGAGCAAGTTGGATGATGCGTTGTGGGCGTACCGAACGGCCTACAAGACTCCAATTGGCACAACACCTTATCGGATGGTTTATGGAAAGGGTTGCCACTTGCCAATGGAGTTAGCGCATCAGGCACATTGGGCCATCAAGACGGTGAATGCGGATTATGATGAGGCGGGAAAGATGAGGAAGTTGCAGTTGAGCGAGATAGAAGAGATTAGAGACGAGGCGTATGAGTGTGCTTCGGCCTACAAAGACAAGCTTAAGAAAGTACATGATGCAAAGTTAAGGAAGAAAACCTTTGAAGTGGGTCAAAAGGTTTGGTTGTATAATTCAAGACTCAAGATGTTTGCGGGCAAGCTTAAAAGCAAATGGATGGGCCCGTATGTCGTTCGGCGAGTTGGGAGGTTTGGTGATGTAGATATCCAAGATGAGCAAACACTGAAACAACAAACGGTGAACGGTCACCGGTTAAAGCCATACTTGGAGGGGAACGACATCAACAACTTGGAGCTTGACAAAGCGGGCTACATCTTACACCCGGTCGACGATGAGCAACCATGAGAGGCCCAGGTTTGGTAGTGTAAATAGTTAGCATTTCATTTTGTTTGTTTTGTATAGTTTGCATATTTATCGTACTCGCTTGAAGCTTGTGTTTGAAACAAGTGTGGGGACATTCGGGTTGCGAATTGCTCTAACATTGTGTTGAGGACAACACGGGATTTTCGAGGGGGTAGGGTAATTTTTACATGATTTTGAAAAAAAAATTTAAAAAAAAAAAGAGGTACTTAAAATTGCATTTTTCAGCAAAACAGGAATGCCCAGGTACCACCGTAATTTACGGTGGTACCGTAAGTTACGGTGGCCAGTGGAAAAGTTTGGTCTTTACGGTGAAACGCCACTGAGTTACGGTGGGATTATGTTGCCAGGGTACACCGTAATTTACGGTGGACCTGGCGAACAAAAGGGTCGATCCGGGTTTTGCAGCATGTACATAAAAATATATATATATACATATATATATAATAAAACAATCAATCACGTAAACAAGCCCCAGCCACTCGATTTCCCTTCACTTTTCTCATCCATTCCTTTTCATCTATCACTCTCAAGTTCCCCACAAAATCCCCAAACTCCATAACCTTCCAAGCTTCTTATCTCTTTCAATTCTTGACCAAACCAAGTGAAATTTAGGTCTAACTTGACTAATTTTTCACGAACTTGCTGATTGTGAGAAGAGATTTGCGAAAAAACGAAGCTTTCGGGTCCAAATCACAAACCCTAGGTTCTAAAAATTTTGGGGGTTTTTGAAGTTTTTGTTTCACAAGCATTCTAGCATCTTCAAACAAAGGTATGGAAGTTTATTTGTTATGTTTTGATGATGCATTGTGAAAAGTAAGGTTATTTGTGTTATTTGTTCATACTCACTTGCTTGTTCTTAGATGTTGTCATAAAAATGGTTACTAGAACATTGTCATGGTTTGTAGATGTAGGATTGATGGTAAAGTAGTGAACTTTTTGGGAATCTCTACATTGTAGAGACACCATGCCCAATTTTTGAAAAAGAATTATAAACTCTTGGTTCACTAGCATCTACAAACATAGTAGCAAGCAAGTGTGGGGATATTGTGGCGAAAAGGGTCTAATTTATTGTGTTTGGTTGTGTTGTTTGCTCTAATGTGTGTAGAAAAATGGTGCGAACGAAAGAAAGAGCCGGAGCAAGTTCATCTTCTTCGTCTAAAGATAAGGGCAAGCAACCGGAACAACAACCGAGAAAGAGGCAATATTTGGGTCGAGTTGATGAGAGTGAAAGCGAGGAAGAAATGGAGTTGGACCCGGCTGAAAAGCCAAAATGGGAGTCGGGTCCCTTGGATGACCAACCGGAACATTGGCAACCGACACTCTTTCACGACAGTATGAATAGATTGAAAAACAAGGCTGCCGCATTTATTTGCGAGAGGGAAGTTCGTGAAGTGGAATTTAGTCCGTTTGGTGTGTTTGCCAAATTCTGTGCTTTAGGATGGGAGTCGGCACTGAGTTGTTATGATAAGGATAGCAAGAACTTGTTCATAAACGAAATTCAAGAATGGATGGCAACTCTCAAGTGCAACACATACGACAAGCCATCACAAATGAAGTTGATAGGTGAAGTGAATGGGATTCCGGTAGAGATGTCTTTTGACACATTGAAGAAGTTGGGAAAATACGACAGTCTACATGCTCGTGAGTACATGATTCCTAGTCTTGATAACCTTCTGATAAAACCGGAGAAGCATGTTCATTGGAATGATATGTTAGCAGCATTGTTTTTGCTCGGTACTTACAGTGGCGTTTTATACTGGAGGAACTTGAAGATAGAAGCGAAGTTGTTGCTAGCAATCTGCATTTTAAATGTCATTCCGCGAAGGGGGGACAAGGAGCAAGTGAGGTACCCGGAGGTACCTGTCCTCTATTCGCTACTTAATGGGTCTCCGCGTTTTCCAATCCGATACTTGATCATGAACCACCTATGGATTTTCCGAAACAAGTTGGGGAGAGATATTGTCCCATATTGCCGAATCATCACGGGATTGATGAAGCAACAAAAGGCAATCACGTCAGAGGATAAAGGGGCACCAAAAAGGCATCAGCCTTTTACTTTAGACAAGTTGGGGATTGGTTGGACTTACACGCAATCGGAACGGTACCATAAACTCAAGTCGGAAGGGCAGAGATGGAGAGCATTAAAGGTGGGTGCAAGGGATCTTCTACCGGGAGAAGCGGATGAGCCGGAAAGTGATGTGGAGGCTCCAAGTGGTGATGATGATTATGCGGATGAGCCGCATGGTGGTGAGAATGTGAATGTAGGCCAAGGGGGTTATGGTGGTGCTTTTTACGATTATACGGAGCGTTCCTATGTGCCGAATTGGGCTTATGATGGCACGATGCAAGAGGTTATTGAAAACCAACGTCCTCCGGCACCCATTTTTGAGTCATGGTCGGGTTCGGAGCGGACGTTATTTGATCAACATACAATGATGAGTGCAAGCATGGAGCGGTCTTTGAAACAAAATTTTGATCGTCAAGAGGCATGGAATCGCACACACGCGTATTCCCATGAATTGGAAATGAATAATCGATACCATGATGATCAAGCAAGAAGATTGCATGCAAATTGGCACGCCGGGCGGCCGGTGGTTGTGGATCCACAACATGTGGATTATGCGTCTCTACCACCTTACGATGGTAGTGTGTCGTATCCGACCCCGCCACTTCATCATTCACAATGGATCGACCCGCGCCAACAAGAAGGAGCTCCGCAACAAGGTGGGAGTAGTAGCGGTTCATTTGCATTTGGAGAATGGAATGACATGATGTCTTCCAGTTTTGGGCCTCCGCAGCCACGCTATTACTAGTCAGGTCGTGTTCCTTCCTTGTATATTTTGTGAATATTTGTTAGCTTGTTTTGTTTATGGTCGGGTGGTTGGGTGGTGTTAGTTTTGTGATGTTATGTTTGGGTTCGTGCGAGTTGGCGGTGTGATGTTTTTTAAAAAAAATATATAAAAAAAATAAAAAATGAAAAATCCAAAAAGAAATTTGTGGTTTGAGTGTTGAGCTTTTGGTTGATGTGAAAGATGTTTAGTGATCAAATCCTCCTAAAACCATACATTGGGGTCAATGTATCCCAAGTGTGGGGATGGGGGGAAATTTTTCAAGATTTTGAAAAAAATTTAAATCGAGCAAAACAATGTGAGAATTTGAACACCCTAGATTAACCCCAATTGATGCACCGGCAACCCTTGATACCCTTTTTATTCTTGGTGAGAGTTAAAGCCACACATGTAAATAAATAATACTTATCTTTGATGAGAGTGGCTACGGGTGGGGGTGCATTAGAACTTGTGCCTTGATACGGTTTGAGTCCTTAGTTGGGCGTGAATGCGAAAAGGATAAGGGCATTTAGGTAGCCTCGTTTTTAGTGTGTGTGAGTGTGGGATTTGGGGGGTTGGACCTCATAAATTATATATATGAGCATGGTTGCGAGAGGGGCGGGGGTTTGGACATTTAGTTGCCCAATTTTGTGCCTAAAAGCCTATCATTTGTTACCCCTAGCTAGTTACCTAAAAATTTACCTAACTTGACCCGGTCTTATAGTGTTAGTGATTGTTTAGTAGTATGTAATTTTATTTGATGTTATGTTGAAAGTTATTATGCTATGATAAAAAAAAAATCAGAAAAGAAAAAGAAAGAAAAAAGAGAAAAAAGCAATGAAAAATGAAAAAAAAGAAGTGATGTTTAGTTATCTTGTATATAGTAGTTTAGTTTGGTAGTTGTTTGTTCGTTTCTTTGTGTAATAAAAGACCGGGTTAAGTTTTCGCTACTTCATATATATTCCATTTCCTACCCATACACCTAGCCACGTTATAACCTTGAAAGTCCCTTTGATTTGCATTCATGTTTGGCACTTGTTAGGAGAAGGATCGATTTAGGTACAAGCCTATAGCTGTGCAACCGCCCGTTAGCCTTTGTGTGTCTAGCTTACAATTGCTAGTGCTTACTTGTTACCGAGAGGAGAGACTTAGCGAGGGGTGCGTTATTTTGGGTGTTAAAAAAGGGGTTAGTAAAAGGACTACATGTTTATGCTTGGTTTACATTGATCACTTGTTTTGAAAATGGTTTGATGAGTTGCTTGGGACAAGCAACGGTTAAGTGTGGGGATGTGACGGGTGGTCCATAGGACAACCCTTAATGATGTTAAAAGACTAATTTATCCTTCACTTAATCGTGTAATTATCTTGAATTAGATAACTACGGTTGCTTATGTTTCAGGTGCAGTTCGGGAGCTAAAAAGGGTTAAAACGCAGCTTTGGACGGTTTGGAGATGAACGGGTCGTGCGTGGAACGAAAGAAGAAACAAAACACAATATTCAGGGCTCCACCGTAAATTACGGTGGCCACCGTAATTTACGGTGGCCCTGAAATCTGCCCATTCCTCACCGTAACTCAGAAGCAAACCACCGTAACACTTCTTGATCCACCGTAAGTTACGGTGGTACCGTAATTTACGGTGGAGGCTGCGAGGAAATCTGTAACTGCCTCATTAAATCAGTTTTTGTGGTGTCTTTTCACATATCTCATCATTGGACGGTTTCTGGACATCTTAGGGGCGATTTTGGCTGATTCTACTTGGTTGCAAACAATTCTAAACATTTGGTTTATGTTTTTGATTGGTATGAACATTAAACTTGTTGCTATGATGATTCACCAAGCTATGTGTGGCTAAACTTATGGTGATCATCCTAAATTGAAGGTTTGTCTATGACTTTTGTGTTTGGATTCGTATTTCTAGAATAATAGAATTGCAATTTTTGTTTGTTTATTATGGTGTGTGAATGTTTGTTTGTAAATTGTTGATTGATGTTATGATCATTTTCTAAACCGTACGTTCTTGGTGTCGCTGACAATCGAGATATCACGGGAGGGATTAGGGTTGGATATTAGTCAATTGGTTATCGGGTAACAACCTCGCGTTTTCATAATCCGAGTACTTAGTTCCCTTTTATCACGAACAAACAATCATGCATGAATCATGTTTATGTGATTCTTTCTAGTGAATTTGAACACAATTGTCAAAAGCAAACCGGAAGTTTAGGATGGTCGCTTTCTCCTAATCTACTTTACAACCAACCTTTGATTTGAAGTTATTTAGTTAATTTTAGTTTTAAAACCAAACAATCCAAACCATTGATCTTTAATTTCTGCAAATTAGGTTAATTTTAGTTAAAGTGCAAAGCTATAAAATCAACACATTTTCCACATACTCCCTGAGTTCGATACCCATTTACTACTATCTATAGTTGTTATTTGGATTAAATTTGCGTGTACTACGACAGCACGTCAATTTGCGATCAGGTTATCATCAGCTAAGAGTCCGCGATGAAGACATCTCCAAAACTGCGTTCAGAACTCGTTATGGTCATTACGAGTTTCTTGTCATGCCTTTTGGAATGACTAATGCGCCTGCGGTTTTTATGGATCTCATGAACCGAGTGTGCAAACCCTGCCTCGACAAGTTTGTAATTGTGTTTATCGACGACATCTTAATCTACTCGAAAAGTCCAGAGGAGCATGAGCAACACCTGTGTCTTATTCTCGAACTCCTTCGCAATGAACAACTGTACGCCAAGTTCTCAAAATGTGACTTCTGGCTTCGAGAAGTCCATTTCCTTGGACACGTGGTCAATAAGGATGGAATACACGTCGATCCAGCTAAGATCGACTCTATAAAGAATTGGCCTACACCTAAGACACCGACCAAAGTTCACCAATTCTTGGGATTGGCAGGATACTATCGTAGATTCATCAAGGGATTTTCAAAGATCGCTCAACCCCTCATGACTCTCACCCAGAATGATGCTCAGGAGTCTGCTTTCCAGAAGCTAAAGGATAATCTCTGTAGTGCTCCTATTCTCTTGTTACCTGAAAGTATCGATGACTTTGTGGTTTACTGCGATGCGTCTATTCATGGGCTCGGTTGCGTGTTGATGCAACGCGAGAAAGTTATCGCTTACGCTTCTCGACAACTTAAGATTCACGAAAGGAACTACAATACGCATGACTTCGAGTTGGGAGCAGTGGTTTTTGCTCTTAAGATATGGAGACATTACCTGTACGGTACCAGGTGCACCATTTACACCGATCACAGGAGTCTCGAGCATATCTTCAAGCAAAAGGAGTTAAACATGCGATAGCGTCGATGGGTCGAACTCTTGAATGATTACGAATGCGCAATCAAGTACCATCCGGGCAAAGCCAATGTTGTGGCGGACGCCCTCAGTCAAAAGGACACTACACCTAAGCGCGTACGAGCGTTACAACTTACCATCCAATCTAACCTCCCTACTCAGATACGAGATGCTCAGGTTGAAGCATTGAAACCAAAGAACATCAGGGCGGAGTCCCTACGCGGGTCAAGGAAGTGATTAGAACAAAAAGAAGACGGTGCTTACTACGTAACCGGGCGTATATGGGTCCCACTTTATGGAAACTTACGCGAGCTTGTGATGGATGAAGCACATAAGTCTCGTTACTCAGTACATCCTGGTTCGGATAAGATGTACCATGACTTAAAGACTACATATTGGTGGCCAGGTATGAAAGCCCACATAGGAACCTACGTTAGTAAGTGCTTGACCTGTGCTAGAGTCAAGGTCGAATACCAGAAGCCGTCAGGCTTGTTGCAACAACCGGAACTGCCAAAATGGAAATGGGAGCAAATTTCCATGGATTTCGTCACTGGCTTGCCAAAATCTCAGAGCGGGAACGACACTATCTGGGTCGTCGTGGACCACCTAACCAAGTCTGCACACTTCCTCGCAATCAAGGAAACCGATAGGTACTCGAAGATTGCTGCAATCTACTTGAAATAGATAGTTGCTAGGCACGGGGTGCCAATCTCTATCATTTCTGATCGTGACCCACGCTTTACATCTGAGTTATGGCAAGCTACCCATAGATCCTTTGGCTCACGTCTGGATATGAGCACTGCTTACCACCGCAGACCGATGGTCAAACGGAACGTACCATCCAAACGCTTGAAGACATGTTGAGAGCATGCGTTATTGATTTTGGAAACGGTTGGGAACGACATTTACCGTTGGTAGAGTTCTCCTACAACAACAGCTACCACACTAGTATTCAGGCAGCACCCTTTGAGGCATTATACGGTCGTAAATGCCAATCACCCTTATGTTGGGCGGAAGTTGGCGAAAGCCAAATTACTGGCCCGGAACTCGTAGTCGAGACTACAGAAAGGATTGCCCAGATCAGGCCTCGCATGGCGGCAGCTCGTGACCGTCAAAAAAGTTACGCTGATAAGCGTAGGAAACCACTAGAATTCCAGGTCGGTGACCGGGTTCTACTTAAAGTCTCACCCTGGAAGGGTGTGGTTCGTTTTGGAAAACGAGACAAGCTAAATCCGCGATATATTGGACCATTCGAAATTACCGAGAAGATCGGTAAGGTTGCTTATAGATTGAATCTGCCAGAAGAACTGATTGCAGTGCACAATGTCTTTCACGTGTCTAATCTGAAGAAGTGTCTGTCAGATGAAACACTCATCATTCCTTTCAAGGAGCTAACTTTTGACAATCAGCTACACTTTATTGAGGAACCAATTGAGATCAAGGACCGAGAGATCAAAACCCTCAAACGTAGCCAGATACCTATCGTACGAGTCCGTTGGAACTCGCGCCGTGGCCCAGAGTTTACCTGGGAGCGGGAGGACCAGATGAAGCGCAAGTATCCCCAGTTGTTCCCCAACAAAACTTCCAGTACTGAAGCTACAACCGAATTTTGGGACGAAATTCCAAACTAACGGGGGGATGATGTGACACCCCGTTGAAACATTCTCACTTATACTAGCTTGACAGTGGATGCCTTAACTTTCGGGATGAAAGTTCTTAAAACTTGGGGATAATGTGACACTGCGGGCTTCCCAAACAACCTTATCGTGTATTACTGCTACATATTTATATAAACTATTAAATGAAAGTTTATGATTTATCTTGATGTGCTAGGTGTTATATGTACGTATGATATACAATTAGGAATGTGTTTATATTAGTGAACCGAGACCGCGGGACCATGACCGAGTCCACTTAGTCTCGAGTGACCCGTAGCAATTGGGCCGTAAACCCTTAGCCCGTTCGGAAACAATGGATCATGTATAAAAACCATCACTTGCATCACACACCCACCCACAACATTCCCCTATCCATTCTCCCACATTCTCCTACATTCTCCCTCTCTAAAACCCTAAGTCTCAACATCCTTCTCCCCTCCCTCTCGGATCAACCGACAACAACAAGGAACCTCGGTCAAGCTCATTATCATCATCCGGAGGCTTCACTTCATCATCTTCTTTCATATCTCGGTGTCTTATAGCAACCGGTTAGTGTTTTATATGTCTTACTAGATGTTTATGTGCATAATGGTGTTACTTGCTTGAATGATTAAATAATAAAGGTAGTGTGTAAACTTTGGAAGGATAATAAATTGCTATGGTCTTTGAATGGTAAATGATTATAGTTTGGGGATGCTTTTTGATCATTCGATGTATGTTTGAAATCATAGGACAAATGTTGATATGCAAGGTTGTCATGACTTGTAAATTTGCATGATTACATGTTCCTGTTTTGGGCGATATATATATACTAGATTTAGGACTTGAATGTTCATGTTTGATGAATGATAAAAACCCTAGAATGATGAACTGTTTGAATATGTTATGAACATTTAAAATTGCTATGTTTGATCTATTTTGAATTAAAATTTGAGAAGAAAACATGTTTGTGTGTTTTGGTTGGATAGTACACAAAATCATGAAATTGGAATTCTATTGGTTAGTACAATTCAGGTAGGTGTTCTATAATCACCAGACAAACGAGTCGAGACCCTCGGTTGTGACTCGAGATCAAGCAGCAGACATCAAGGACTCGAGACTGAACTCGAGACCGCTGAGGTTACGACTCCTGCATGCACCACTCGAGACTACACATCCACAACTCGAGACATCTTGGTTGCGACTCGAGACCTCGTGTTCTCGAGTCGAGACCGCGTGGTCTCGACTGGGCTGCTTGTCTCGGTTATTGGGCCACCAAATGTGACAACGTGTTTTGGGCTTGTATATGTGCTACTGTGCCATGTGCTGATTGACTGTTTAAGGATTAGAACAGGCCCAATAACTTAAAAGATAATTGTAAGTTATGCATGCTATGTGTTAAGTTATGTGTAGAGTATACGTGACTTGCCTGTACCCAAATCTGACCTATACTGGTAACCATGCTAGGACGTGGTGACCAGCGTGCTTAACCAAGTAAACTAATCTGCCGAGCAACCCAAGGTGAGTTCACACACTAAAAGCATGCGTCCCAAGAAGGGACACGAACAAACTAAAGAATGCTTTCAAACTAATATTTCCGGGGGAAAATGCGAATGGGTATATTTTAAATTACTATTTCCGGGGGAGATACGTTTGGATATTATTTATATCACAACTAGCAAAACTAAACGAATCTCTATCATGTAAAGTCCCTGCTTATAGTACCGATTAATCGCCGGGGGCGAACGGGATATTAGTTGATAGCGCTATTAGGTTTGACAACCTCACACCGTGACCGGGGGAGATCGGGCGTGAACTAGTAGACCTTGCATCTTGGTCAATGACGTTAGACATTGACTCGGGGCACATAAATCTTCTTGTCAGCAGTTTCGGTAATGCCAGTTTAGTAAGCTTTCATATGGGGTAGCTCCCCACGACATGAACATAAATGCTCTATCTAAACAATCTACGCTTTCGACAAGTTAAAACAGAATATCTCGTGAACTCGCCAACATTATGTTGATACCCTACTGCATGCTTTGCAGGTACCCTTTGACTCAGGAGCTTGCAGCTTGGGGATGTGTAGTGGTCGTCTTAACCCATGTGTTGGGTTCTAAATAAACCTGAACTATGAACCTTATTTTAAACTGTTTTGTCTATGCTTCCGCTCTTTACTTAAACCGTTATTTGAACTTAAATCTTTGAACTTTGACTATGGTATTTACTAACCTTTGTGGTTGGTGAACAATATTGTTATTAACTAAATGCTCAGTATAATTAGTGGCTGGATCCTGGTCATGTCACACGCCTCGCGGTGGTACTCCGCATGTGGTTTTTGAGGGTGTGACAGAGAATAAGACAAACCGATGCATAGATGACGTGAGAAGTCATAGAGTCGGAAGAATGGTAGGAAATAGAACGATTGTAGTCACGAACTACAGTCAAGGTTAATGGATCTGAAACTTGAAACCAAATGATTTTTTTTAAACATAAACAAGGTGCCTTGACACCAAATATGTATTTTAAGAATGACAGGAGTAAGAAATGATCTACGAGATCAACATAACCTTCGGGTTATAAATAGTGTAAAGGTCTATGGGACTAAAATGACCCATGGGTCATGACTAGAAAGAAATAGATTATAAGGACCTCGCCTTAAAGAGGTGAAAGTTTAATGAAGTAGCCCATGAGGCTAAGTGATAAAACCTACGGGTTAATTAGACAAAGCGAGGGAACCAGTTGAGGATCCCCGCATAAAACAAAGACGGTAAAAGAATAAATTCTTAACTGTCAATATCCTGGTATGGATAATTGACAAAAGTTAAAAAGAAGATACTAAACTAAAACTTCAGTTTTAGTAAGAAATAATGTTTTTACAAGTATGAATTCTGATAGGAATTTAAATAGTAAATATTAAAGATATAGGTCTTGACACTGATAGGTGCAAGACTGATATATTCAAAAAGAAATATTTTCGATAATGAAAGGTTGAAATAAACCTAAACATGACGTGACACGATCACGGTCAAGGAAAGTAATGTGAAGTATAATCACATTATAGCCCGAGTGATGGGTATAAAGTAACTGGACTAATAAGTCTAGTTAGTGAGACCGATAATGGTCGAAATTCAAATGGAGAATTTGGATAATACGCTATTTATTATAAGAATAGCATGGAATAAACAAAAAATCAATAGATTTACATGATTAAGTGGCCAGATTGGCGACTCGATCAAGTAAACAATAAAAGTATGTATATACAAGATAAAAGTGACGGCCCATGAGACCGTACTAACCGAAATTACTGATCACCTATCTTGAGGGATCATAAGGCTATAAGTTCACAAACAAAGGAGTTTGTTTGTTCAAAGTGAACGATTTCACTAAAGACCTCTGAACAAGTTAAAATAATGGATTCATGAAGAGTCCGAAAGTATAAAAGCGATAGATTTCGCTAAGTTAACCAAATTTGTTGAAATAACGAGATTACGTGATTTTGATTTACATTATTTTGTATAAAATATGTATATGCTTTGTAACCAAAAAGATATTACCATATTTTTCTGGTAATACTAACAAATTGGTTAAAGTATGAGTAATGCTTAAAAGATTACTCGGGTCAAGTGCATTGAGTTTAAAACTCAATGAACTATATAAGAAAGGTTTCGAGGACGAAACCTCTTTAAGGGGGATAGACTTGTAAAAACCCGAAAACGGGTTTGGTAATCAAACCACAATAATACTAACAGACGGGTAAATTACCGTTAGTGGTAAAATTAATCCGATGAATATTAGGATTTTAAATAAATAAACCTAATATTAAATAAAAGTTATATAAAGGATTTTGTGGAGATAAAGTTTATAGATGGCCCGAGTTAACGGGACTTAAAATAAACTTAGTCATAGATTCCCCGAACTCACTAATTTAACTAGGAATGTTTAAACTAGTTAATAAGTGGGAATATTATTAAAAATAAGTAGGTTGTGCCCTACTTAATTAACTAACCAAACAAGAGGGGCCAGATTTGGATAAATGAAAACTTAAGTTATAAAAAGAAAACTTAAACATAAAAACACACATTGAGTGTGTTCTGGGTGTTCTGTTCGTCGACCAGAAGCTCCCCAGGAGCCAAAACCCTAAGTTTCCAACAAATCGTCAAATTGAAGGTCCATATGGAGTCTAAATTCACAATTGAACATGGATTAATGATCACCCAAGCTAGGGGATCATAAGGTATGTAAAATCTTGATGTTTGGTGAAGTTGTAAAAATTGGATACTCATCCTAATCGCGAATTAGGCATGGATTAGAGAAGCTATGGCTAGATTAGTGATGTATATTTTCTTAGGAACAAAACCCTAAGTTAAAATCATACATAGCATGCTATGAATTGAATGATTGAATGATTTACCACACTAGGTTAAGTGGGTTTTAATCATATGACGAAATTGATGATATAACTATGATTAGAATCATCATGCGTGATTGTAATAAGGAAATACTTGAATAAATTGTGTGTTCGAGTACATGATCATACTTGCTAGGAAACGGTTTTGTATGATAAAATGAAAATGATGATATATTCTTGATTAGAATGATGTTGATATCATCATGTGTTAAAATGATTAAACCGGTAACATAAGAATGACTTTATCGGATAATGGACTAAGTAATTAAACGAGTAGTAGAGCTACATCGAGTAATTATTAACGTTGATAGGCGATTGACTTTAAAAATCAAATCGACCAAGTAAACGATCGAATGATAAATTCGACATAAGAAGCGTAGGATGGAATAGTCGTAAATGATTATGACTAACCTAACCATCTTACAATTTCAATGATAGTTTGACGCTTGGCAAGCTAGGTGAAAGCTTGGGAAGGAAGCGGGTCAAACAAATCAAGAATGAAGGAAAAACATAATCCGGATGCTAGGTAAGTACAGCTTACACTCTTTGTATTAAATACCTATTGGTTTTATAGGTTATGAATAATATAAAGTCTTATTTGAATTATGATGTTCCGACACGACATGTGCGGTTTGGAACAAAAGACAATGATAATAAACCATGTTTAATGATTAAAAAGAGCTAATACAGTTATTTAGTCATAAAATGACTAAAAGATAACGAGTTTTTAATGATTACCTTATAAGGTAAACCAATGCAAATAATAAGGGTAAAACGGTAATTTGGTCACTCGTTGACTAGAATCGTTAGTTTTGAAAATACACTTTATGGCGTAAGTCATAATGGGTCAAAAGAGTTAAGAAAGTTGTATATAAGTAAAATGACCGTACGGTGTAAAACGGTGCGAGCCATGTAGACGAGATGATAATAAATCCATCTCGCAAAGATATACGGTCATTTAGACCAAACGGGTCAAAAGGTGAAATTATCACCCTTTGACAATATCGACTAATGGTTTGTCGAGTTGTATGATTGTAGGAATAAATATCAAATGGATATTTACGTTGCTATTACTTAGCGGCTATTAAGGCAATGTATCGAAACGGGTCAATATAGTGATTCGAGCCAGGTATGTATAATAAGTCAACTCATGATTTAAACTTAAGGTTGTATGAGAGCTAGACAAGTTAAAAATAGACATTTGTTTACCTTAATATGTAAACCGAATGATTTAAATTATAGTCATTGTGTTTGAAAGCATAATGATTATTCAAACAAGATCATAGTTTTAAAAGTGGGATTTTGGCCAAATATGGCTTTAAAAGTCCTTCGTCGTAAAAGAAGGGTTAAAAGTGACCAAAATGCCCTTGTAAGCTAAATCGAGTGAATGACCCTTAAAGGTTGTTTGGAAATGAGTTTTATGATCAAACTAATACTTCGAATAAGTATAAAAACCGAAAGATGTAGATTTTTTTGTCAAAAGACTCTATATAAGTCCTTGCCGTAAAATGATAATCCGAGGGATAAAACTCGGAATATATAGATCTCCACATTAAATCTACCACAAATCTAGTTGTGGTGGAAGAACGATTGATAAATAATGTGGAAATAAGAAGCTAGAAGTAAACAAGCATGAATTAGGCGGAAAAATGCTTAAATACCCTTAACGGGTCAAAATAAGCATTCAAGTAAAAACGGGGTTAAGAATGTGTATAAACCCGGGATTTGGACCTAATATGATAGTCAATATAGAAATTATAATATTCATGAGAAATTAGGATCAAACAAATATGTTTGTTTGATAAATACACGAACGGGTCAAAACGTAATAATTTATATATTAAGCCGAGGGCTTAAAAGTTACAAATTTTGTTAATTTGGATAACGGA
This sequence comes from Helianthus tuberosus, assembly GCA_030545235.1. Lineage (NCBI taxonomy): Eukaryota > Viridiplantae > Streptophyta > Magnoliopsida > Asterales > Asteraceae > Helianthus > Helianthus tuberosus. The sequence continues at coordinate 89,385 of JARYGA010041379.1, forward strand.
TTTTAACTCCAAATGATGGAGGATTTATTTACGATCACGTAGGAAGAAACGTGACCTAAATCGGATCAATAACGCATGAGTTATGTCTGTTTTCGTAAACTTTGGTTTGGCTGAGGATATGCAGCACTTGGCTGCAAACATTCTGTCAAAAACACACCCTCGCGTCGCGCAACAGGGTGGGGGAAGTGTGGTCGCGGCCCGCGACGGGTGTCGCGTCATGCGACAGCCTGATCTTCATCCCGTCGCAGCACGCGACGGGTTAAACGTCTGCAATTTTGTTGCAGTGTATTGTTTTGAGTCTTAAGAACTTGAAAAACACATTATAAAAGCATCATGACTAACTCATTTCATGTTTTTATGAAATGTAGGTATTATTTGACTTACCGGAGGACGATCAAGCTCGATAAAGAACCGAACACAATCAAGATTCAAGCTTCCGCGTTACGTTTTCGTCGTCACTTTTAAACAGAAAATGTATTTACAAAATGTTGAAATGATTTATTTATTAAAATCTTTTAACAAAGTTAGAATTTCAAGTGTATGTTAACTGTAAATACGCTAATATAGTCGGAATGTATATGATAATCGTATAATTGGACTAAGGGTCTTACAAGTTGGTAATCAGAGCTCCAGGTTAAGGAGTAAAGTGTTCGGTTCGAGACTTGATCGTAAAATCCAGTAAGTTATTCAATATAGTAACGGTCTAGCATGTAAAGTGTTGAAAACAACACATAGGGTTATCGTCATAGTTGTAAAACAAGGTTTTCAAGGCCGAGTACTCCCCGAGTAGTCGCTACAAGGTAGGCTGCCGAGGCGACTTTCTTCGACTCCGCCTAATTACTCGGAGTCAGTCAAACGCGGTCAACCTCGGCAAGAATTGGATCTAGTAGGTCAAATCGGGCCTAGTTTGACTTAAATAATAATAAAACATAATTTCTATGTCCATCATATTAAAGAATGAATATCATTTTCCCGTATTTTGATATAAATATTAGTAAATTTATGCTATTTGACATATATTTAATCTCCAAAAAGTAATTTCTTTATAATTTAACATGTCCGAGTACTCTTCGCCTAGACCGAGTACTCTCAACTCCCCAGTCGACCGACTAGGGAGCGCCTAGCGACTTTTGCACCCATGGTTATCGTGTAAAACACATTACCCCAAATAAAGTAATAAAAGACCGATATAGTTAAACGGATTACGTGTGTTAACACGTGTCGTAGAAAACCTTGTATTATAATACGGGCGCTTATAAAGATCAATGTTACTAATGTTTGTAAACGTTTTAAGATGAAGGAACCTCGCATTGGAAGATGATGAGAGTTTAAGGATTTATTGATACAAAGAAGATAAGGTCTGAAGTATGACAAGTAAGTCATACACACCAAAGGCATGAAACCAAGAAATGATCTCGAACGAGAGATCGAATAACAAGAAAGTTATCAGGGTGAGTATCTATAAGGTACACGTCTTAAACTTATAGTATAACTAGAAATATGCAACAAACACATAGTGAATGACAGTTGCATATAGAATAAGAAACTTGGAAAACCTGGATACATTACCTATCCAGGATGACGTTTCCAAGAGAAATTCAGTAGAGATATGTATTATTCACAGTTGTGAATAATAAGATAACAACTGAATTTAGTTTAAATATAAACTTGGACGAAAGTAATCATCCAAGTAAGTATTCTCAATAAAAATCCAACTGAGAAAAGTAATGATCACATCAACGAATGTGATTGTATAAATGATTATAAAAAGGAACATTGTATATGTTCAAAGATAAAACGGGTAAAACTAATAATTGTTAATTGGCAATTAAATAAAGTTTTACCAATTGAAATAAATCGAGAGATTACTTACATGGGACGTAATGTGGTTATTATAATAAGGTCATGTGTACCATGTGTTGATTGCTTACTCTGGCCAAGTAAGTAGTGAACACATGATACCATGAGCTTATTATAAGGAGCACAGTTATGTCCGATGTGGTAAGGTTGAGAAGAAAGAAAAAGTTAAAAGAACCTCGGGGTCAAGAAATTTTATGGGCATACTCGTATAAATGGTTTTCGAGGGAACCATAAAAACCATGTATGGCGCGCATAGAAATAAATGACCCAAGGGAATTCGTGAAATAGGTCATTTTGGACGAACGAGCCATGGTTGACAAAAAGGGCATGTAAAACCAAATTGTAAATAACCCGCGAGGTCATAGAAACGAAGGTATTGCCCATACACAAAAATGATCGACGGGTTAAACGTCTGCAATTTTGTTGCTGTGTATTGTTTTGAGTCTTAAGAACTTGAAAAACACATTATAAAAGCATCATGACTAACTCATTTCATGTTTTTATGAAATGTAGGTATTATTTGAATTACCGGAGGACGATCAATCTCGATAAAGAACCGAACACAATCAAGATTCAAGCTTCCGCGTTACGTTTTCGTCGTCACTTTTAAACGGAAAATGTATTTACGAAATGTTGAAATGTTTTATTTATTAAAATTTTTTAACAAACTTAGAATTTCAAGTGTATGTTAACTGTAAATACGCTAATATAGTCGAAATCTATATGATAATCATATAATTGGACTAAGGGTCTTACATTCACTCGATGAAGATTGATTAACTCGTGTAGAGGGAGGAGTTTGGAACTGTTGTGCACCTTGTGTCACCGGTGCGACATGAAGTCCGTCCGGGTTGGTGGAACTACTATCTATCCCCGGAGTGGCAGAAGGGCTAGACCGAGGCATAGAACTGCTCGAAATTTCTTTTGGATGAGGATCCCTTCCGGCCATAGAGGAAGGTAACTTAGGAACAGGGTTGTACTACTGGAAAACTGTTCAAAGTAGCGCAGCCCCACGGTGGGCACCACTTGTTAAAACAACAAGAGTATGGCAGGGGGAAGGTCCAGGATTCACTCCAAAAGACAGGTCCTTGCTCAAAATCTGCAACCAAAGAACACTGTTAGCCTTAACGCGAGAGGGGGCCTCCGCTTTTGGACTCCGGTGTGAGAATCAGTGGATTGTTCTTTGAGAGTCTTAGTAAAAGAAAGGATAAGAGTTTAGAGTGAGAGAATGAGTGAATGATCTAACATTTGGCTAGGACAAGACTCCTCTTATATAGGCAGACTGGTCTGTCCAAGGAGCCTTATGCCAGCTGTACACCTTCTAGTCCAGGCAAGCTTATTAATCCTGATGTTGCTTGCAGGTAGGGGTGTGCATGGGTCGGTTTGGGTCGGTTTTAACCAAAAACCATAACCATAACCGTGATGTCGGTTATTGGATATCCATAACCATAACCGATCGGTTATGGTGGTTATGGTTATTCGGTTTTGATGGTTATAGCGGATCGGTTATGGGCGGTTAACCGTGTATTTAACTTACCTAAAAATAACTTCATTTTTTAACATGGAATAAATTGTTATTGCATATTTGTATATATTATTATATTACATAGTATTAAAAAAATATATATTCTATAATATTAATACCAATTATTATCGAATATTCAAATAAAGTGATATGATACATTTCATAAATTCAAATAAACATTCAACCAAAACCACAAAATGATATTAAAAACCCATAAGTACTAAAAATGTTCAGTAAAAAACATCAAATATTAAAAATATGGTGAAAAGTCCTAAATTCTACAAAGATTTATTACAAGTCGGTTCGGTTCGGTTATGGTGGGTAGGGAAAAAATGATCACCATAACCGACCCGCTACTTTCGGTTTTCAAAAAAACCATTAACCGACCCACCGGTTTTTTATTTGGTTCGGTTTTTTCGGTTCGGTTTTGTCGGTTAATTCGGTTATGGTTCGGTTAATTCGGTTTTTTACACACCCCTACTTGCAGGTTTGGCCTTTACCTCTTTGGGTATGATTCAGGTTTTGTGTGTCTCGAGGACACTTTATGCTTTATAGAAGTTTATCTTTTCGTCTTTACTTGTTCAATTCAAGTCCAGAGATTATATAGTAACTTTGCTTTCCCATCATCAGCTATAGGCGCATCAGCTCCTGGTCATGAGCTCCTAGCATCTGACTTTCAGCTTCTTGCTTTGTGTTACAGCATTGCTTATTTTATTTATTTTTATTGTTGTTGTTGACTTTTGACTTTGCTGACTGGGATCTCCGAGCACCCACATCATCAACTAACATACTACTTCTCATACAAATACATCTTACATTTACAAGTGCACAACTTATTACAAATACAAAGTTTTACGAACATAGCGCGTTACACATACGAAGTTTCACAAATACAAAGTATTCATATTATATGCCAAAGAAAATGATTTTTATTTCGTTTTCTCAACAATATTTTAAAAACCGGTTACTCAAAAAGATTTATATCAAATCTTTTCAAACAAACTATGAACTCACAAACTGTATATTGATTTTTCGCATGTTCTTTCTCAGGTTACATTATCAAAATTATGGCACGGTTGGAAAAATAGAACCATGGGGATTCGAGTACTTAGTGGGTGTTCGCTTTCTAGAAGTCTTAGCATTATGTGCTTCAGCTGTGCAATGAAGATACCAGTCAGATCATGCCAACTCTGATTTTAGCCGGTGTGACAGATTGATGTCAGAGCTATAGGTTTCAGCGAATAGGGTTTCTGTAGGGATACCTAGGCTCTAACCTCACCTTTCTCTGGGGACTTAGATCATTAAGACTTTGAATACATACAGAACGCCTAAGACTCAAATATGGGTTCCAACCGTTGTCGAAAACAATGAGTCAAATTTTTTTTCAAACATATGCTAATGTTATGTTTTATACACGGTACGCAAAACCAATACACACAGAAAACAAAACTTTGAGAGTATAGGAAACATGCATTTAGAACCTTTGGAAACTTATGTCGAAGTTCAGTAAAGGTGATCACGTAGGAACCACATCTATTAACTCGGGCAAACGCCATTATTATGTCGTCCATGCTATTTTATTTAACCGAACAGGTAACCTACGCAAAGCAAAGTACAGGCGCGCAAAATTACACGTAACTCCATCTATACATCAACGGAGGTCGAAGTAGTCACATACGAATTTCGAGGCAAGACCTTTGAGAAGACATGATTGAGCAATTCAACGATGATGCTAGTTTCCGTCAGCAGGAGGACTACCGATCAGGATGCGGCAATTTGTCACGCTGTCCTACAAACGACACGAGTCACACCGAGGAGAGGTCGCATGTCTCCACATTTCTTCTATCTCAATAACGATGAATACGTTATGTCCTGCATTCCATGGTAATGTCACCTAACAACCGGTCATCACATGAAACCCCAGGTAAGGTCCTTTAATTTCTTTTATTGAAATTTCGACTTTTGCATCTAGTGAGTAGATTTTTACATCTCTACTCCTCTTAATGGTCATTGTATCATGATAATTTCTTTCATTGTAGTGAACAATCATTTGCTTCATTTCTTGATGAATTCTTATGTTACACATGTATGGTTCGTTACGCATGAGGATCCACTTCGGATGATCGTTTTCATCAAAATTTCAAATATTATTTCGCTATATCTAATTATTGCTTTGTGATTTGGATGACCTGCATTATTGTAAGTGTTGACTCCTCGATATCGAGTTTACGAACTTTCTTGAAACTCCTCTTTCTTTTTAAGTTACGTACATGGTTTTTCGTTGTAACCATGCCAAAATTTCCTTGTTGATACATGTATTTGTTGTTGGATTGCGCCTAAACCAAGTTCAATTGTTTGAACTTGTCCACTACACATATTCAATTCAAGGCACCATATAATGTATTGAAAACATCATATTCAAATTAGTTTTAACTAGCGTTTCATTTATTCCGAGCCGTAGTAGACTTGTTTGGCCTTCAACTCCATTAAATCGTTTGTTGGTTACGACACCTTGTGGTGGTGTTTTCACTAATTTGAAGCATGCGCTAATCTTGTTTACACACCCCATGCATGGATTTAATTATTTATTTACTGACTTATTTTAAATCCACTTTGTTGGTTTACCATATTAAAGCAGTCTTAATACAATCGTGTATTAAGATAATGGTACACAAATTCATGTTATGTTCTAGTGTACCTACTAACGGTTATTTCATTATCGATCGAATGTTGTGAATTCAGGATCTTGATGAATTCTTTGACCTTGAATGCGTACCGACACGTGAACAGTGCGGAATCCAATCACGTGTGTGGAATGAACACAAATATGTAATTATAACCACTTTCTATTTAGATCTGACAGTGTTTACACCATGAAACCAAACGGACAGAGCTTTGCCTCAAAGTTGTCCAAAAGATTACAAATGAACTAACAAGACTACTATTTATAGGCAAGCTTGGTTCGAACAAGGCTTTCATTCCTTTGTTCGAAGCTGACATGATGTGACTTAGTACGAAGCCAGCTTCGTATGAAGCTGCAATTTAACATGCAACCTCCATTCTTCAGTTCAGCATTAGTCTTGTATCATTCATTCTAGCTACGTTACTTGATTGACGCAAGCGATAGACATACTGCACTAACAGACTCCCCCATAGGATATTGTTGCAGTCAATCTCATAGCTTTCTGTTTCTCACTGGGTCTTCTCGAAATGTTGACAATGTCTGCAACACAGACTCCCCAATCTCTAACAAAATCCCCATCGATTTGTTTTAATCTTCAGCTTCAGCTCCCCCTTTCGTTTGATTCCTTCTTCAGGCTCCCCCTTGCTTTAAGCTTTCGTGTTTTCAGATTCTAGGATCGACACCTGGCTTTAGCTCTACAAGCTTCACAAATTCCTCCAGGACAGTCACCTGGCTCTTTAATTGCAAGCTCGTCTTCAGACTCCCCCTTAAGTTCTGCTCTCGAGATCATAGTCTGGCTCTTTCATATGCAAGTCTCAAACTTTTGTAAGATATTTGAAAATTTTAAGACAAAAAAACCTACCTCTAAACATAAGCTGGAGCATTTCAAATATGTGACAGCACAGGACATCGTTTGTTCACAGAAATCTGTGATTTGACTTAGGATTTTCCGAAACGATTACCTAGCCCTTTAACTCATATATTCAGAATTCATAACCTCTTTATATCTCCCAAGACCGATTGCCTGGCCCTTAGACACAACTAAGTTTGATAAATTTTAGATTTTCTCAGGAAATATGACCCGGCACTCTCCCCCTACCAACCAGCTATATATATATATATGTGACAGCTTAAGAATCCAAAACCTCACAATTTTAATGACCTTAGAGATTACACAAACTGTTTTTGAATTTTTGATTTAAAACTTCAAGTTTCAAATTAATGAACTTGTTTTATTTTCAGAAACATGTTTAGCATACTCAGATTTTGAAACTCAGCTTTCAGACATCGGTTGTCGAAAATAAAGTAGAAACAAAATCTTTTTGTATTCTTCTGAAACATAAAGCATTAAACAAATATTTACAGACAATATTTTTGTTTGAGTTCATGTCAGATGATCATATCAGTTTATGAAAAACCACTAGCACCGTTGAGCTATAAACACTTTAAGTTCTAAACAATTCACTTAGATTGTCAGTATACTGATACACTTAAATTTTCACACAAACTTCAACTGATTCGAGATACGAGATTTAGTGTTTTAAGAACTTAACTTATTCGCGTGTCCTACCTCAGAATATACTCTCGTATCAAGATTCCTTATATTCAGTCTTACAGGTGAATATACTATATTGATATCTGTTTTCAAGGTTAGTGCGAGACCTTGAGAGCTCAGGTATGAACTACCGTTCAGTCAAAGAGATGAAGGCTCGACTTTGATGTGTATCCCACTTAGAGATCTTCTTTACAACTGCACTTGATTCGTATCTTTCGATATTTTTCAATTTTTATGCAGAGGGTAAGCACAAAGCACATAAAGTATTATACGAAGTCTAGGCCATTACTTCCGCAATATCAGAAGACCAAGTATAATACCCCAAATATCAAACAGTATAAAAACCTAGTATCTCAGGATCAGGCAATCTCTCAAACAAGATTTCAGGGGTTACCCATATATCCGAGAGATGTTCCCCACGAGATAAGAAAGTATTGGTATTTAGGTTTTTATCTCGAAATCAATCTACTAAGCGTGTAAAAACCTACTAGCATATCATCAGTGAGACCGTTTATCACATATGACTTTCCATTTCTTTAGCGTACTGTGATTGTCTACTGATATACTATCATTTCCTCTTTTTACACAAAAACTCATTTTATCATTTTCTATTGTTTTTGGCTTTTTCAAATGTTTTTGTTGTCACACCCCAATCGATGGCGGAAACATCGGATTGAGACGAAGAAAGATTGCTCATCACACATAAAGCTAATTGTGACAATAGAATTAAAGATAAATTGATTTCATTCATAAATAAATGTTACAATACATAAAAAATACAAGAAAAGGATACAACCACAACTATGAAATTTATACAACGTATTTGACCTAAGACGTCTAAATGTGTATCTAAGCATCAACACTACTTCAGTTTCAAAGCATCGTCATCCTCAACCTCAACCTCAACCTCAACCTGTAACATGTTTAAAATAAAGTTCAATGCAAAAGCAAAGGTGAGTATACAAGTTTTCATACATAGCATAAAAAGATAAGTTTCAAACAATTCCATGTTGCAAGCTCTTGATACAAGATAAACAACAAAATCGGCATGTGTTCGACTAATCAACCCAATGATGAAAAGCAACAAGCTCATGACATAACCTCAAGTTTATGGGTGTTGCGTTAATCCTATAGCGTTATATATGTCAAGGATAGGCTCGTACGAAGTTAATGATAAGTCTAACATAAAACGTATAGCCCCAAGTTTAAAGTATCAACTAACAAGTATGCATGCATGTATAAGGAATGTTTGTGCATTTAAGAATAAAGTTTAAGTGTAAGTTTATAGTTTAACATGTTACACCCGAAAAGGTGGTAAACGAAAAAGGGGTTCAAGTATACTCACAAAATTACATATGCTTTTCGATTATCCAAGAGAGACGAGTTTGCTTGTGAGTGAGGATTTGATGGTAGGGTTACGTGATGTGTAGGGAGTGGCAAGATTCGGAATTTAGAAATTAAAGTAGTAAAAGCATGTATATATGAAAGTAATATCTAAGCCCTAAGAGTTTGCTTATGACACCATAATTAGTGGTTTCATGGGTCCAAAATTGCCCATTGGAATCATAACAAGAACTCTAGAATCTTTGATATGATAGCTTAGGTTTATGATGGCAAATCATGGTTTGATTAACACCACAAACTCAGCCATGTTTTTATATATTTATGTATAGTTTATATAGTAATAATACATCCTAAAACTAAGTCCAATCAATTATTGTCATATAACATCATGTATGTCAAGCATGGATGTTTGAAAACCTCATTATAAGATTCACCACTACACACACCATCATGAAGATGGTGGGAGGGTCTTGAGTAACAATAAAGTAAATCTAATCTAACAAGTTATAAAATGGTCAAATGAAGGAGTGGAACTTAGTTTGGAAAAGCCAAACCTTCTATTTGTTCACACTTCACAAGTCACAAGTTCATCATATAAAAGATGATGTCTTGTGCTTGTTTTCATCATTGATTTGTTATGTATAAACAGAAATAAAAGGGGTGTTTGAACCCAAAACTTTGATGGAAATCACCTAAACACAAACCCACAACCATAGACTAAGTTTTGAGCTTGATGGGAACAATATTCCACCAAGTTTTTTATCAAAATATGAACATAAAAAGAAATAAAAATGAGCAGAATTTTATATGCACTTTGGACCTCAAAAATGGTAAGGTTTCACCTTAGTTTGTCCAAGAAAACTTGTGAAAACCTTCCTAGAGGTTATCCAAGTGTTTTAGAAGAAGAAACAAGAGGAAAAGAGTTGAAGAAGTGAGCTAGAATTCACTTTGAATGACTTAAACTTTCTGCTCAAAGCTGGGAATTTTTGGAGTGATTAGAGAGTGATTAAGAGGTTTGTAAAGTGGAAAAGGGGCTGGATATAAGTTGGTATTTATAGGGTGGAGGATTAGGGTTAAATTTGGTTGGCATTTAAGAGGTTAGTTGAGTGTTAAACAAATAAAAAAAACAATTAAAATTTGATCATATAGTTGCGGCCGAGTGTGGGCTGTTAACAGCCATATCAGCTTCCTTTATTCCTTGTTTTGAGACATCATAGGTAAGATAGTGTATGTTCCATTAATTAATCAAGTGACCTTTTAATCAATTGTAATATATTATGTTTTTAGATGGTTTCAATCTTAAAAAAAAACATTAAATGAAAACAATTGTTGTTGCCTTTGTGGCTCACGGCCATAAGGTTGTTTCACCTTACTATCTTTTTTTGTTTAATTTTAATAATGAAGGTTGCACATTAGTGGTATAAGATGTTGTAATATAATGTGTTAATTAAACAATCACAACAATCTAGCCATTCAAAGGCTATTGTCTTACTTTTATTATTATTATTTTTTGTGTTTTAATAATATAAGACACCCATATGTATTACATGCCATATATTAAGGATAAGTATTGTTTTATTTAACATGAAGGTAGGTTTAAAATGCAAGTAGTGGAGGTTCCAAACAAATTTAAAAAAGAGACAAATGAGGCAGCATGTAAGCTGCGATGGATAGCAACTGGTTATTCTTTTCTTTAATTTTTTTTTTTTTTTTGATAAAATAACATTCATATTTGTTGTGCACAATTACTAACTACTAAAGCATTAAGTGGAAGGTTATTTAAACCTTGAAAAAGTCAAGGAAATCAGCCAAAGGGTTGTTCTGGTCGCAGCTGTCCCTTTTTTATTTTATTTTTTTTTTATTTAGTAAAATAAAGGGTATAAATAGGATGTATTTATATAATTAACATGTTATACAATGTCTAGTGTGTATTGAACATGTATCAAACCCTAAAAGGTGTATTAGACATGAATTAAAGTGTGAACTTTATGCTTTAAAGTAGGATATGAGATGTAACATGTTTTATTTGCAAAAGAAATATGTAACGAGTAACAATTAAAGTGTGAACTGTATGCAGCGTTTACGAATTACGAATCAAGTGTCGAACAAACGTATGTATCAATGTATAAGCAACGTATAAACAATGGATATTTCACACAAAAGATCAGTTTTATTACGATCAAAGTCTCGGATTTACAATGGCTTGAAACGAAATATGATTACAAAGGAAACGAGTTTCTGAAAATAGAATTAAAAGATGAAGTTTCTAAAAATGGAAAGCACGAAAAGGCAGGGCGTTACAGTCTCCCCTCCTTTAGGAAATTTCGTCCCGAAATTTATTCAGAAGGAAGACTTGAAAGGGTTTTGGCAACCGAAGAGGATTGTTTTAAAATTGAGGCTTTGAAGTTTGAGACGTTTTGGAAAGTACGAAATTTGAACAACGAAAAGATAGGTTGTAAAAGGAGTTTGTTTGGCTGAAAATGAATTGAGATAATAAGCATAAGTAAAAACGTGGACGTGTGTGTATAGGCAAAGTGAGTTTAAACAGTTTTGAATGAATCAAATTGGAGATGTATATAAAAATGTGTCGTGTTAAGAAGAAAATTTTGTACAAAACGGTTTGTATTTTGATGAAAAGTGTGGTAGTTTGTATGGAAAGTTTAAGAATAGTACTAAATCTCATATTTGTAGAAAATTGTTTATTGCGAGGAACGAGAAGGTTTGACGTCTTACATAAAACGGTGTTGGAGGTAACGGCCAACTACGTGTCTTTTCACATAAATAAGAATGGAAGATAGTGTTGAAAGGTACGGAAGTATTGCTAGGATTCGAACATTTGAACCGATTTATTGTAAACGAGGTTTGTATGAAAGACGAAGAATAACTGAGAGTAATGGAGGTATAAAAGCGAACGATTGATCTAATAAACGTATGCGAGTATGAGAACGGTGTAAGTATCGGATAAACGAAATCGATGAGGTCTCGTCCCTGATAATTGGATATCGCGCATTTAGCAATGTGTTTGTGAGCCGTTAAAGTTTGCATATTTGGTCTAAACATGGTCTGCAAAACACCGAATTTCTCATGGCACGTCTTACGATATTTGGAAAGATGGTGAAAAACTTATATATAGGAAGTACCAGCGGCGTATCCACCATGTTTTAACCATGCTATGTCTGTTTCGTATTCGGTGTCATGTTACGTTCCGTGTCTTACCATACACAGTAGTACATTCCATGATTCTCATGCGCCTATCACTATAATCCCGTGTGCACCCACAATTATTTTGATCGTCGCATGATCTGCATAGCTTGTACTAGTTGTGTACGAATCAGGGTATACATAAATTTGAAAAGTAAGAATGTGTACGTATAAGAATGTAGTATATAAGCATGTCCATGCTTAAGTATGTATGGGACCCACGTAAGCGAATCCCTTGGATTCCGCTCGCGTACGGGTACGAATGTATGAATCATGAGTATGAATGTAAGCATGCGTATGAATATAATTAATAGTATAAGTATGAATAAGTATGTAAGTATGAACATGAAAATGTGTATAAGTATGAATGTAAGTAGGTATAAGTAACGATAATTGTGTGTATGAAATAAATTGAATACAACAAATGTGAGCGTATAAAATGATTCAAAGTTGTGGGTATGTAAAAACGAGTGATACGTAAAGTTGTCGTGTGATATTGACTAAAAGGATTACGATGGTATGCATGTTTAGTTGTTTGAGCAAAACGTCGAGTTTATCGAATCAGAGTCGGTTAAGTTTGTCTTGGAATGTAGAATTTAGTTCACGAATGTAAAAGAATATACAATAATTATTGGTTATGTGTGACATATTTTGTAAAGAACGGAAATGCTACTTTTGTTTTAGAAGGATTAAGTAAGTCGAAAATGGTCGATCCTATGAAGTTCCCTTGCCCACGAGTTTTGAAATTGAAATGATGTGTTGAGCAGTGTATGAAAAGGTTTTTGAAATATCAAGTTTGCATCATTTTAAAGGATCTAGCATTAAAATAAGAAATTTGAAATTTGGAGGTTCTCGTGAAACGTTGATTCTTAAAAAGAATTTAGCATAATGAACTTAGTGATCGTTGAAAACTATTTTTAATAAAATGATTTATTAATTTTGAAAAGAGTTTTAGCTAGTAAAACGAACTTATAACATCTATAAGATATTATAGGCATGTGAGAAAGGTTAGTTTGATTTTCGATTGTGAATAAAAGTCCTTAGTACAATGATATGATGTGAGCGTGTTTTAGTGATTACGTTAAGCATGAAATTTGTGGGCAAGATATTCAGTAGACCGATTAAGTTGATGGGTAGCATTTCATCAAATGTTTGAAAATCGGGAAACAAAACGTTTATGGTATGACTAAGTATTTCGTGTATGTGGTTTATGTGAAATAGATTATGGGGTAAGATATACTTTAATAAAACAATGAATTTTGAAATTTGCATAAGTAGGGATTTTGACAAATGAAAAACAACTTAGATATAAAACTTGATCGTGTTGTATAATGAAGTCTCTTTTGAAAGAAAATTTTGGTAACGATCACCTAGGTAAGGGAATCACCCCTAACTCGTCGATAAGGTCATTTAAGAAAAGGAGGAGTGGAGTTAATCGTCAAGGTAAGGAAATCACTCCTATCTCGATGATATGTCTTCATTTTGTGGTTATAAGAAATGTAAATCTAATTAAGTGTCGTTTTTGAAATCATGCTTGTAAATGAAGTATAGATGTATGAAAAGATTTAGTATGATGTGTGTGAAGGAATCGAAAATAAATTTGAATTTGAAAAGATTGCATCGCATAAGATTGATAATAGTAAAACATAGGTTTGATTAAAACTTGGATTGTTCCAAAACGGAACTTTGACTAAACCAAAGTGGTCGAAAATTCTTTTGAATTTGAGAAACATGCTTTGGCCTAATAGGTGAAATACTCTCGCCGATATTTCGGTTAACGGTATTCACCCTTCCATTTACTACATGTTCCAACTCAATCGAAAATTCGAGACTTGGAGGGATTTTTGAAAAATCAAGGAGCGGGACTAGTCGACAAGGTGCGGGTCTCACCCCTAACTTGACGATTTCATACCCTAAGTGTGGTTGGTACTCGTCGGGTCAAAATTTAATTTCGACACTTTGACGAGGGTCCACTAGAATTTGAAATGGAAATTCTCCATCAAGGATAGATGAATTGAGAGTCGTTCACCAAATTGTGGGTTTCACACCTATTTTGGTGAAGTCATCTCGTTTGTGTATTACGAGTGGTTTCGAGTTTTAGTATAAATGAGTAAAATGCCTTAGGAAGGCGTATGTTTGAAATATTAAAAAAAGTATAAGCACATAAAGAATTTCAAGGTATTAACACATAAGAGGCGTTTCAAAAGATTAGCATATGAATCAAGTATGGTCGAGTTTGGTGATTAACTATAGACTAGGTCAAAAGCATGGCAATTTTCCTAATTCCCTATAATTATGGCTCTGATACCAATATGTCACACCCCAACCGACGGCGGAAACATTGGAGTGAGACGAAGAAAGATTTCTCATCACACATAAAGCTAATTGAGACAATAGAATTAAAGACAAATTGATTCCACTCATAAATAAATGTTACAATACATAAAAAATACAAGAAAACGATACAACCACAACTATGAAATTTATACAACGTATTTGACCTAAGACGTCTAAATGTGTATCTAAGCATAAACGCTACTTCAGTTTCAAAGCATCGTCATCCTCAACCTGTAACATGTTTAATATAAACTTCAGTGAAAAAGAAAAGGCGAGTATACAAGTTTTCATACATAGCATAAAAATAAAAGTTTCGAACAATTCCATGTGGCAAGCTCTTGATACAAGATAAACAATAAAATCGGCATGTGTTTTACTAATCAACCCAATGATGAAACGCAATAAGCTCATGACATAACCTCAAGTTTACGGGTGGTGCGTTAATCCTATAGCGCTATATATGTCAAGGATAGGCTCGTACGAAGTTAATGATAAGTCTAACACAAAACGTATAACCCCAAGTTTAAAGTATCAAGTAACAAGTATGCATGCATGTATAAGGAATGTTTGTGCATTTAAGAATAAAGTTTAAGTGTAAGTTTATAGTTTAACATGTTATACCCCAAAAGGTGGTAAACGAAAAGGGGTTCAAGTATACTCACAAAATTGCATATGCTTTCCGATTATCTAAGAGTGACGAGTTTGCTTGTGAGTGAGGATTTGATGGTAGGGTTACGTGATGTGTAGGGAGTGGCAAGATTCGGAATTTAGAAATTAAAGTAGTAAAAGCATGTATATATAAAAGTAATATCTAAGCCCTAAGAGTTTTCTTGTGACACCATAATTAGTGGTTTCATGGGTCCAAAATTGCCCATTGGAATCATAACAAGAACTCTAGAATCTTTGATATGATAGCTTAGGTTTATGATGGCAAATCATTGTTTGATTAACACCACAAACTCAGCCATGTTTTTATATATTTATGTATAGTTTATATAGTAATAATACATCCTAAAACTAAGTCCAATCAATTATTGTCATATAACATCATGTATGTCAAGCTTGGAGGTTAGAAAACCTCATTATAAGATTCACCACTACACACACCATCATAAAGATGTTGGGAGGGTCATGAATAACAATAAAGTAAATCTAATCTAACAAGTTATAAAATGTTCAAATGAAG
>JARYGA010041380.1:0-41897 GCA_030545235.1 Helianthus tuberosus
CTGAATTTTTGTCCAAATTGTCATTTTAGTCTAAATAGGTTTTTTTTTCTCCTCTGGGTCACTGACTTTTCCTTTTTCTTGCCATTTTGATCACATTGCCTAACCTAGTCTAAAAACCAGGTTATAATCAAGGGTATTTTTGTCATTAAATTATTATGAGGTTTATAAATTATGTTGTAAATTACCCCTTGTTATCACTACACAACACTTATGCCAAAAATACCCCTAGTTATAACCAGATTTTTAGACTAAGTTAGGCAATGTGATCAAAATGGCAAGAAAATGGAAAAGTTAGGGACCCAGAGGAGAAAAAAAACCATTTGAACTAAAATGACAATTTGGACCAAACCTCAGGGACTAAAATAACAATTTACTCTAAAATAAACTTTATTCATACGTCTAGATCAAACATAACAACTGAAATGAAAAAAAACATAAAAACACTTGATAGATTTCATATTAGACTACATGAAATCTGTTCCGCTTCTGAATTGACACTCGAGGTATTTTTAATCGGGTTTTCTGGTTTGTGCTTGAATCGACAGTATCTTCTAATTCTTCTTCTTTATCATTGTACTCAGAATCGTCTAAATTAATAACCTCACTCCATTTCCATTCAGAGAGTCTCCTGGATCTATTCCTTTGAGTCTCAAACTTTTGATTCTTAAAAAAGACAAAAATTGAATACAACAGTTAAAAAAAGATTAAATAAACATTAGAATTACCTCTTCACTAAATTCACGTTGAAGATTAGACTTGTATAGACTAGACACTGCACCATAAGAAATAATATCAACACTTTTATCACCATCATCCTGCAATAAACACACATATAATTACATAACGAACATGTTAATATGAAAGATATACGCAAAAATAATACTTAAAAACCAGCAAAATCAATACCTTAGAAGTTTGTTCGAGACTGATTTGTTTAAATTGGCATCTTCATCATGCAACTGAATCTGAAAAATCAAATAAGTTAACATTCACATAAAAGTAAATAAAAGAAAACAATTATGCACTACTGTGATATAATAGAATTGACCTTAGAATTTTCAATCTCGCATGCTTGGTTTTTCACAACAATTGAATTCAGAACTTGATCCATTTTTTAACTTTGTTTAGCAATAGATATAGGGGTGTCTTGCTATGTATTTATAGTAGTAACTATAGAAGTGCATTAGGGTTTAATTTTAGATTTGCCACCCCTTTATTTAGGAAGTTTGTTGTGGTTAGTTTTAAGTTTTTATAAGATATATCTAATTATAGATATTAGGTAGTTTTAATAAAATAAAATGTGACACATAATATCTTCATTTTGTATTACGGTACTTTTAATTCTTTTTGTTTTTGTTTGCATAGATGGAGCCCATCTTTGTAGATTAGGCGCATTAGATCACAAGTATTAATTACTTGTACATATCGACTTTTACCTTTTAATACATGTGTCGATATTGAACAAGACAACTATCGAAACGTCGACAAAAATGTGTAGGTCATCATGCTATCTTTGGATTTTTTTTTAAAAACAATATAGTTTATAAGATATGTCAAGAACACGTAAAAAAATTATAAGTTTGTTGTATATGGATGAATTATAACTAATTATCTATAATTTTGTTAAAACCTCGGGGATTTAAGTGTAATAAGTTTAGGGGCTAAAAAATAAATAGTATTTAAAAGACCAAACTACCCTCATTTTAGGGGTCTTTTTATAAATAAAGGGGGGGGGGGAGTTCTTATTTTTTGGGTATCTTAAAATACCCATCACTCATGCATTATAATATAGTATAGATGTTTTCAAAAATATCATCAAATCTCTTCTCCTAATATTCATATTATATATAAATATCTCCATTATAATACATATTATGAACATATATATATTTTTATTTGTTTTATTCGGATACTCAAAATATTTAAGATTTTCGCCATGAATAACAAAATATTCCGAATTAGTATTAACGATAAAAACAATTAATATAAATTATATTATTGTAATTTATTTGCGATAACTCACATGTTACTTTTTATTTAAAAATATTGGTGTTATTTTAGTTTCATAAATATTGTTATATATATTTGCAACAATTTCCAAAAATAAGCTTCACATAACTCATGGATGAGTGTAACATAATTTTTTAGGGGTAACTTTGTAGAATAATAACTAAGTTTTAAAAGTGTTCCAATTAGATAATTCAACTTTCAAAGTGTTCCAATCAGGTAACTTAACATTCATTTTTTATTAAAATTAAGGATTTTTTTCATCTATGTAACAACTTTCAATTTCAAAAAGATTATATATTTATGAGCTTCTCATGGATCAGTCACAATCTCAATTCACTTTTTTTCTTAATTCAAGATCTTAAGATTTTTAGTTTATTTATCTATATAAATATATAATCTTATTTATCATATCATCATATATATATATATATATATATATATATATATATATATATTAGAATTATGCATCATAACCACTAATAATCTTTCAAAACTTAAGATATAGAAAAAAAATCACCTAAATAAATATATAATTTTATTTGTCATCATAACTAAATGTATATCTTATGAATTCTAATTTTCGTAAGATTATCCAATCATGTAACAAGGTTAATCAAAAGTAATATTTATTTAGAGGTCTAAAGTACTTAGATAGGAAATTTCTTTTAATTCTTATGTTTACGGTTAATCATCTTAGAATTATTAACAGTCTAGAATTTCATGGAATAAGCATGGTAATATATTCATAGATTTAAATATGTAATTTAAATCACTATAGTTTGAAGTATGTCATAAAAATAATTTACTTATGTAAATTTTTGTACACCTTATTATAAAATTACATAATTCTATCTTTGAATCCGTGTATTACACGGGATCTATAATCTAGTTATTATTATATATCAATAAAGAATCTTAGAATCAGTAATTATAACATGTTTATTCATAACATAAATTCTTTTTTTTATAAAGAATGTGTTCGCTTTGAAGTAAAGAATATTTATACCACTATCATCACAACCTTATTTTCATGTACTAAACATTTATTATAATTACTAAGTTATAGATTCGTGTACTACGCGGAGGTAAGTATAAATATAATGGAATAAAAACCATTTATAATAAAAGTAATAATAAAAAATTACAAATCATTATTAGATTTACAATTTACATATATAAATATAAATTACAAAATACTAAAAACTTTTTTTTGTAATCAACAATGGATAACCTACTCGGAAGATTACAAATTTTATCAACGATCAAGAGTTTAAGTCTATTTTTACTTTTGACTCTGAAAAAACCTTGTACAGACCATGTGAAAACACTAGTTATTTAAAAGCAAACTAACTCTTGATAGCGATTGTTATTGAAATTTATTTATTGTCATCACAAAACACACAGTGAGAGAAAACTGTCTTTTCTGATCCTGTGTATTACAATGAGGCTTGATAAATGATACAATGTGAAATGAAAAGTATACGTATAATTTATTGAACTGATTAACTATTTTTATAAGTTGAGTTATTCTTAAGTTATACGTTTTTTTATATAATCTATACATATTATTAAATTTAATAATAAACTTGCTATTAAATGAGGACTACATAGGATTTTAAATTATAAAATTAAAATTATAAATAACCATGGAAATTAGTTTGAAAATAATTTAGATATGAATTTAAATTTGAATTAATTATTGAATATTTCACTTTCCAAAAATTTAGTTATCCATTATTATAAATCAGGAAATAGTTATTTATACATTTACAGTAAGTGATATTCTTTATTAATTATTAAAAAAATTAAAATATTAATTAAAACGAAGTATAAGTAAAAATTGTGAGGTTGAAAATAGTATGTCACGTAGTATTAATTGGAAAAGTTAGATTATATAAGAAGTTAAAACATTTAATTTTTTAAAGCTATAATTCAGTTTAAAGTTCAAAAACATGAGTGGCATGTTAAAAATTAAATAAAAACTATAAATTTGATTTTTACCTTTATATATGATTAGGGAAAGGTTAACGTACAATAGTTCTTAACGTGCGATACATACACAAGTAAATAATGTACAATAGTTCTGATCTGTGATGGGAAGTCTGCATATTCCTGTTTTGCTTTACTTACCCTTGTAGTTTGTTTTATTGTATGCTTTTTTTGGTGGCTGTAAGTATACTAGCACCTTGCTAGAGTTTGGTGAATGAAATTCTTTTGTTGGTCGTTTAAAAAAAAGTTTGTACACAAAATAAGGGTCAGTATATACTAGGAAGTTGATTTAGGTAGAAATGCTAGGAAGTATGTGACAACTGTCAAAAATCCAGGTATCCGTACAATTAATTAATCTTGATTAATGCTTAATGACTGTGCTGAAATTACAATTAACTGCATTTTGATTGCTGCCATACACAAACATGTGCATCATACATTGTTTAATGTCATATCAATATTGCATGAAAGCTATATTGCCTCAAATGATGCATTAAATACAATTAGCACAGTTATCCGATAAATCAGAAATATGCTGACGAAGTTCAGTACATAGACAGACAGTGTTTTTGAGACCCAGTGTGGACCAGAAACTAAGCACTACACTAGTATAGAGTGTAGAAAAGTAAGGATCACAAAACTGTCTTTCTAAGTCATAGTTTAAGTGCCGAAAAGTGTCTAAAACTCACCCAAAGTGCTGAATTTAGCAGAATTCAGCATAAATCAGCATTTTAACAAGCTTATTTTATGCAGGAACATGGTAAAATGGTCCTGAATACTTTCCTAAGTGTCGGGAATTAAAAGTGTCACAAAAGGGTACATAAAGAACACTAAACTGTGTAGTTTGGCACTTTAACGAACTAGTATCTAACCGAACAACCGGACACTACCCGAAACATCAAAATTACACTAGAAGCATTGTTTTAATGTTTCCAAGCTAGTTATGGTCCCCGAACATCATAACACCCCATACAAAATATCTAGTAACTAAAACACTTAACTTACACCTGGATGTGAACTAGATGGTAACTTAATGGTTAAAACCTAATCTATTCCCCCCCCCCCACCTATTTACGGCCCAAACATGGCCCCACCATCAAGATCTCATTTGATTATAATCTTGGATCTTGTCTCTTGATTATGGACACATTACACAATTTATAATCACTTGAAATGGATATAAGTATAACCCTTAAGCACCTTAAGCTCATTATCTCACATCCACTAACACACACTTCTTCTTCCCTCTCCTTGCTTGTTCTCGGCCGAACCATCACCCACACACCTCCATCATTTTTATTCAACCTTCAACCATTACAAGACCATACAAAGGTGTTAGAAGCAAGATAAGGAAGCTTGGTGGCTTTGGAACTTCAAGGACCTTCTCTCATTGCTTTTATCCACTCACTTTCTTCACTTGAAACATCCCTAGCCTTGAGCTAGTGGTAAGATCCTTAAACACTCTATTTTACATCTATTTTTAGTGGCTAATGATGAATCATGATAAAAAATAACAAGAACACTAAAGAACATAAGCATGTAACTTGAACATAAGCTTGATTTATGAAGTAATCTTGATAAAACTAAGTTGTTTATGGTATGAATGCTTGTTGATCAATGATTGTTTGTAAAGATGATGTTGATCATCATAACATCTTGCTAGATCATGATTAGAAACATAGTTTAGCAAGATAAGAAAGTAAGAAGGTTGTAGGATGAAAGATCATCCACACTTGAATCATGAACTTGAAAAGGATACTTTGGTTTCTTGAAAAATAATAATCAACGTGAGTTAATAATCATATAGATCTAAAATTTATGAATGGTTTTTCAAAAGAACCAAGCTTAAAATATGAGTTTTAGTGGATCTTGGTTCTTACATAAACAAACACTATTTTTAATGGTTAAACAAGTGTAGAAACACTTGTGTAACAAGAAGATTACATAAGGAAGCATTTCTAGAAAATGTGTTTTGAAGTTGTAAACATCCAACTTCTTTAAAAATGAAGTTTTTAAAGAAGTAAACACATTTTTAAGGGTAACTAAACTCACTAAACACACTACCAAGTTACTACAAATTTTCATAAACTTTCAAGTTCATGAAGTAGTAGATTAAGCATGATTTTGGCAAGATTGGTAAGTGAATGTTGTTTGTTGATGATTGTAAATTGATTGAGGTGATTTTTACAAAAGAAAATGATATGCTTGAAAGCATGAAAACCTCCATTTTTAAGGGAAACTATGGCAAAATTTTCTAAAGATATAAACACTTAGAAAAATATTTTTAAACAAATATTTATAAGTGTATTTTAACCATGAGTTTTCTATATAAACCTTGCCATAATTTTTGTTACAAAAATACAAATATTGGAGGTTGGTTTTTATAAATAAAAATGGATAAATATACATTTAGAATATATATATATATATATACAATGAAGACACACATGTGTGATTATGTGTATACTTTATGAAATAGTTATATTATTTTAGGACTTAAAATAATATAACACATTAAAACACCAAGAATTATAATCCAAAATGCTACCAAAATCTCAAGGAATAAGTATACAAGTACACACAAAATATTCCGGAAAATATGTTCACAAAATATATTTTGGTAAATAGTATTTTGGATACAAAGGAATGAAAATATGATTTTTCACAATTACTTCAAGGGTATATCACATCTTGATAAGGGAAAAATATAGTATTTTTGACAAGTATAAAAATATATATTTTCTTTGGAATTATTAGAAGATATATGATTTTTGGGAAATATATATATTTTCTTGAATACACTTGAAATACATTATTTTTGGATGAAAATAAGTTTATATATATATTTTCTAAGTTAGACTTGAAAATATATTATTTTGGAACTACAAATATTTTGCCAAAAGAAAAAAATTATGAATAATTTTTCTAAGAAATATTGTTTAAATATATATTTTGGAAATATATATGTTGGTGGACTTTTATTAAAAATAATATTCCGGAAAGTTTAATAATTAAGTATGAGGATACTTAATAACTACAATAAAATACGTAATCTCATGTGTATAAATACTCATCGGAATACGACGCCAAAACATGGCAAAAATGTACAAATACAAGAATACGAGTACACATGTATAAGATACCCCCATCCTTGGGAAGAAATACAAGTGTTAATACTTGAGAAGTATTAAGTTAATATATATTGTTTAACAACTATTCCAAAACTTATAAATATAATTTAAGTT
Source organism: Helianthus tuberosus (assembly GCA_030545235.1). Lineage (NCBI taxonomy): Eukaryota > Viridiplantae > Streptophyta > Magnoliopsida > Asterales > Asteraceae > Helianthus > Helianthus tuberosus. Next base: position 7,245 of record JARYGA010041380.1, read on the forward strand.
AAAATATTAATTATTTTGACAATAATTATATAACTTGGAATAATATCAGAAGCGTAAAAGAAACGTAACTCAGAAACGTTAATACTAAGTCAAGGCACGGCCCGTTCGTCTAATAGACATTAGTACGTTGTAGGTAGTCGTGTTCACCAAAGAAGTACGAGTTACGATTGTTGAAGACGCAAGACTGTGAGTTTCATGTCCCCCCCTATTCTTTAACTGTTTTCAGTTTTATAACTTCGGGGGTGAAATACATGTTACAACTGTTTACATACATTATTATTTGGTATGGTTAGCTAAGGAAGGGTACACTTAGATCATGTGAGTGGTGGGCATAATGCTTAAAGCCATCAATCCTAGTTATAGGACCGAGGGACATGAGTGATAGATCTATTTGGGTGTAGGGAGCCCCGCCCATGTTGGACCAGGGTTTGGCCCATGGGTAGACTATGTCTTACAGCCGGAAGCCCGGTGCAAAATTTGCTAGGTTTGAGCTACCAGCATCACGTCACACATATCAATGGCCTTGCAACCCATTGGTGATCTGTTTTCCTTGTTGCTTTCATACCGGGATTTATAAATTTACATACATACTTACAGTGATTTCAAAGGTTTATACATACACACAAACAAACACACGAACTCGCTCAACTTTTGTTGATGTTTTCAAAATACATGTATTTCAGGGAATTAGTAAGTGGATCTGGCGGGCGTTGGAAGCTTCATGCTGCGTTGTGAATAAGGATGTCATCCATGGTTGTGAGGTTTGGGTTGGGTGTCTTATTCCTGGATGAGACACGTCCTCCAAACCTTGGTTTTATTTAATATCTTTTGATGAGTCCTTAGTGAATTCCTAAAACAATTTGTATGGTTTGTAAAACTTGTGTTTGAAGTCTACGTTTTAAAACAATGTTGTTATGTTTGAAACTTATTTAATGGATGACGAATCTATGGTTTATCATATAGTTGTTGTTATGATTGAATGCAATGGTATTAAGAAAGTCACACCATAATCACGCTTCCGCAAAAGTCAGGGTGTGACAGCTTGGTATCAGAGCTTCGATTGTAGCGAACTAGGATTCTTTCTCGAGTCTAGACTACAATCATTAGGGCTCTCACGAAAATGTTTTCACAACATACTTTCATTGCATACAACGCCTAGATCCAGGAAGACAAACATTTTTACAAAAGCCACGAAACACATTTCAAAATTTATGTTCATGGTTCAGTCTGAGAGACTGGGTGGTTCAGTCTGAGAGACTGGGAGGTTCAGTCTGAGAGACTGGGTAGTTTAGTTTGAGAAACTGGGAGGTTCAGTCTGAGAGACTGGGTAGTTCAGTTTGAGAAACTGGGAGGTTTAGTCTGAGAGACTTGGTAGTTCAGTCTGAGAGGCTGGGTGGGATAGCCTGGGAAGACTAGGACGGATACGTGCATACATTGTGATTGTTTTGTTACAAACACTATGTCTTCGTCTGAGAGTGGACTGTCTGATACTGTCGACCCCATGGCCATTGTTTCAGACGACGAGATCGTCCCAGAGCCAGAGATTTTTACCTCCGACACTGAGAGTGACCCGGAGATGATGTCAGATGACGATGACGATTTCCAGCCTTTTGCACTACCCGACTTTGGCGATGATGTACCGCATGCTGATGGTTTACCTGACGAGGATCCCTTTCTTATTCCTATTCCTGACCAGGACCATCTCATCCTCGGACATCCCGATGGTGAGCATGTTGTGGTTCCAATCCTCGCCCCTTTGCCTCTTGCCGCTTTTCCTTTCGAGGACTTGCCTTTTGATGACTTGTCTGATGATAATGTCGATCTTTTCATTGATGGTCCCCCTGATGCTACCCAGGGTGATGGAGTTCCAGCTGAGGATGTCATTGTTGTTCCATTCATTGAGATTCCTATTATTGAGGTTTCATCTGATCATTCTGTTCCAGATTCCTTTGAGTCTGTATCTTCTACCGCGTTGCATGCATTGGGATTGCAGTGTTACCCCACTGATTTTGATGACGACACAGCCATGTCGGCTGCACCGGTTCCCCCATATGACGTTGAGCCCGAACATGAGATTGACTTTATTCCCGACGATCAGCCCGTTGATGCACCTGCTGATCCCGAGCTGGCATTAGCTCCTGAGCCTCTGCCTGATCATGATCCTGTACCATTTGGCATACCTGTTGTTGCACCCCTTATACCAGACCCGATTCCTGCACCCGCTGACCCTGCTGCTTTTTCCGATCAGATAGATCCCCGATACGCCTTCACCAGCAATGGGTGGATAGAGGATGATGATGATATGCCTCCTTTTGTTGAGCCTGTTACTCCCCCTCATACACATGCACCTGTTGATGTTGCCCCTTTTCACCCGATTGTGTCCGATGTACACCGCACTGACCTGCCTATCACCTTTTTACAGGACATTCTCGCACCCCGTCCAGGGGAGGGTCCGTCTAGTCAGCAGCCTAGCCAGGTTCCACACTGGTCAGCAGCTTTTTCTCACATGTCTCAGTATACACCTACTGCTCATTTTATTCTGCACCGGCAGGCGAGCCACTCATATGGTTTCCGCCGAACACTATGCCAGTTTCTGATCCCTACCATCCCTCCCACTTTATTGGTTACACGAGGGATGAGTTACTCCTGTCCTTGCAGCTTCAGCAGAAGATCTTGTGTCGTAGAGTCATGGAGCTTGAGAGGACTCCACGTCCTCCACCTTGTTCATGTCCGTTACCTTTTGCGACTCCACCTGCTCCTCTTTTGCCTTATCCAGATTTTGATGTTTGATTTCTCACTATGGAGCAGCAGATCAGTTATCTGTTGCTACACGTTTATGATCTTGAGGAGGAGCTAGCGCATGTGCGCAGCTTGCTTCCTGTTCCTCCACCTCCTCCTCCACCGCCATCAGCATAGCCGGTTTTTGGTTTTATGCAGGTAGCCTGCTTTTGATGAGAGTATCGCTATTGAGCCTAGCTTGCAAAGCCTTTTGGAGACCAATTTTTGAGTATATGACTGTTGTAGACTGATAGACATTTTGGACAAGGGTGGTGTGACCCTGTAGTTCCTTTTGATGAGATACGATACATTTGTAGAACATGTAACTGTGTTTGTGGTCGATAATTTATGAAAGCTCAATCGCAATGTTCTCATTATATGCGTTGTTAAATTATACATTGGTAATGTGAATATGATGTTATGTGCTTACTTGCGTTAATAAATGCTATTACGTACACGTACTACATGCTTATATACATAAGACCTGACCTATACAATCTTCTTCTAGAAGATGCCTCCTCGAAGAAACAATCAGTTGCCCACAACAGAGGCGAAACTGCAAGAACGAATTTTACAAGCAATCGCACAACATAAGGCCTTGCGCTCTGAACACAGCGGAGGTACCTCAGGAAATAACCCACCTCATAGTAATGTTTAAGTCACTAAAGACACATTACGTTACATTTGGATATTCCATGTGCGTTTGCTAAATGCTTTCTGGGAATAATGTTGCTTGTACAGGCTGCACCTATAAGCAGTTCCTTGACTGCAAGCCTCTGAATTTCGACGACACCGGGGGTGCTGTAGCTTTTGTTAGATGGGTGGAGAAAACCGATTATGTGCTAAGAATGAGCAAGTGTGCGCCGGAGAACCAGGTCACCAACATTTCTGGACTGTTCTTAGACGGAGCTCTATCATGGTGGAACCTCCAAGTTCAGACTCTGGGAGAAGAGGCCGCATATGCCATGACTTGGGATGAGATGAAGGAACTTATGCGTAAGAAGTACTGTTCAAGGGCTGAGATTCAGAAATTGGAAACAGAGTTTTGGAACCTCAAGATGGATGGTCCACAGATTGCTAAGTACGTACAGAGATTCCATGACCTATCTCGTGTTGTACCTTACATGGTTGATCCGGAGTTCAAGCGAATCGAGCGTTTTATCTGGGGATTGGCACCCCAAATCATGAGCATGGTGACGACATCAAAGCCTCCAACGATCACCAAGGCCATTGATCTAAGTGTGGCATTGACTGAAGAAGCGATTAGGCTGAACAAGTTCTCAATCTCTGATGGAAAGAAAAAGGAGACTCATGTCGAGTTTGTGACAACCCTAAAAATCCCATGTATTCCGTACAATTTATTAATGAAAATTAAAGTGCATGATGACTGTGCTGAATCATTTAACTGCTTCTGATATCTGTGTTATACTTACATGTACTTGTTAATATACTAATAGTGTATAGAAAGGTCACTAAATAGTCCGTTATATTTTCCTGAGTGTTGAAAATTAAAAACGTTACAAAAATATATATATAGGACGCTTTACGAATTAATTAAGCACTTTAACGGAACAGTGTCAAACCGAACAACCGGACTTTACCCGTAACACTAGAATATTATCAGAAACATTGTTTCACTTTTCCTGAGCTAGTTATGGTCCCGAACACACTAACACAATGCATAATACATGAAACACACTAAACACAAGTCCTACACCCTAACCTTCCATTAAATCACCTACTTGTCCCCAAATTTGCACTTAACCCCACCCCCTTGCAAGAAATCGGTTCACATAGGCCCCACCTCAAAGATTTTTGTAATCTTCTTAAAATCCCCATGAAAACCTTTCTTGGACTTAGGGAGATTGTGCTTGTACTTTGGTGGACACTTGAACCTTTGGGTAATAACACTTGGAGATTATAAGTAACATTCTCATCATCACCTTCAACACAAAACACCACTCTCCTCCCTCCTCTAACCTACGGCCCAAGCACCACACCACAACACCTCCATTATCAACTACTTCTCTTACAAACCAAGGTGATCTAGAGGTGCAAGGAGCTAAGTTAGGAAGCTCGGTGCTCACGGAACTTGAAGGACCACCTTCGTTTGCTTTTATCCATCACTTTTCTACACTCGAACCCTCCTAGCCTTGTGCTAGTGGTAAGAACTTAGATCCATTCATTCTTCATGTTATTTAAGTGGTTAATAAGTGATTTGATGATTAAAGTTATGAAACACTAAAGAACTTGCACTAAAGTCTTGAACATGTTGGTTAATGGATGAATATGTGTGTAAACCATGTAGATCTTGTGTGATTATGATGATTGGGTGATTATCTGATGCTTTACTGAATAATATTAGTATATGATGTTGTTGTGGTCACTAAACTTGTTAAAGGAATCGATCGAACACGATTTAGAAGGTTAAACACAAAAGAATCAGAATCTGTCTAACTTTTACAGCCCACTTCTGTTGGCTGTAAACAGGTCTTAACCTCAACGAAAAATCGATATTTTGAATCTAAAATATGTTATTATGAAATACGGTTCTAATGGCACCGGAATCGTAATTTTTGGACTCCGTTTACTATTTTTAAAGTGTTAATTTGTAACAGCTACTTAAGCTGAATTTTGACAGCAATAAATGGGTGTCGTACTTTCAGTCATAACCTGAGTTTTGTGATAAATCGGACCATGAAAATTTTACTGTAGATGATAACTGAAGTATTTGTAATTACCCCACTGGAATTTCGCAAATCGGACTTACGATGAATTTTTAATAAATTGTTTCGTGGACTGTGGTCAGAAATACATAAATCTGAATTCAGTCCCGAATATGAATTTTTATAAAATATTGGTGATGAACCGGACCCCGATATTTTTACACAATAAAATATGGAACGTTTAAGACATTCTGTAAAAATTTGGGAATTTTTGGAACATGTTAACTATTTTATTAAAATCCCCGAAAACAGCCTAGTTTCGAGTATAAAAGCTGAAACGACATAAGTAGTGATTTGCGTGTCTAAATGTCGAGTATGCTATCTGTGAACGATCTAACATGTTATATGTGTTATATGCATTATTGTATGTTTGCTTATGAGTGGGGAATGGATGAGAAGTATATATGGGCGTAAATCGTTAAAGTGTGTGCCTGTTATGTGATAGAAGTAATGTGCAAATAAACCGTACGTAGGATACGTGTTATGCATGAGAAACTGATTGTTATCCGTACCTTATTAGGACGCGATTGACCGACCTTGACTGTTAACTATATTGAGAATCTAACCGAGCAAACCGAGGTGAGTTCACACACTTTCTAAGGCATGGGATTCCCGGTGGTTTGGGAATGGGTTAAAGAATTAAAACTAAATCTACATATCCTCCTTGGGTAGGATATGTACGGCCATCCTCCATAGAGCGGATGCCATTATTAATCCTACGAATTCTCCTGGTGCAGAATACGTACGTTCGTCCTCCGGGTGCAGGACAACAACCTTAAAACTAGCTAGACAAAACTCTATCATGAAGTCCCTCAATTTATATCGACTTAATCGCCGAGGCCAATGGCGAGCGGGTCATTAGTTAATAGCGCTATTAGGTTTAACAAACCTCACACCGTGCCAGTCGGACGGGCGTGTACTAATGGACTATGGCAGATTGTCAGTGATGATAGACACTGAAATAGGGCACAACTTATTTGCGTAGCAGTCGATATCATTCCGTCTAGTAGTTCAAACGGGGAAAACCCCCACTGATCATGGTTATGGATTGGGTAAAGAAAAAGGGAATTGGTTAAACATACTTTCAACTACGGGGTAACCCCCACGGCAAATAAGCCAACGAAAGTCAAACCACGTTTTCAGAAACACTTAAAACTAAACAACCAAACGTGAACTCACTCAACTTTGTTGTTGACTAGTTGTTACATGCCTTACAGGTCGCTAAACACTTGGAGTTTGCACGAGGAAGGAGTCGTTGTGGTGTACAGACGGTTATGTTCCGTGCTTAATATTTAAATCCTTATGAACTTACTAAACTTGCGTTTTGAAACTTTAACTCATGAACTGTGAACTTATGCTTTGAACTTACGTTTTATGCTTCCGCTGTTAACCTAAAATCGGTTTACTTCCTTTTGGTCACCAATCGTATTATGTTTGGTTTTATTTACTTAATTATGTTGTTCAATATGATTGGTGGCTCGATCCTGGTCATGTCACGCCTCCAAGCGGTGATACTCCGCGTGTGGATTTTGGGGGTGTGACAGAGTTGTCTGGAGAGAACAAGCGGAAGTTCTCTAACTTCAAGAAAGGTACTCAAGGAAGCAACAGTAGCAACAAGAAAAGGGATGCAAACCCACCAGCTGAGGTCAAAACTGGTGTTGCAAGTTCAGAGAATAAGGGGAAAGGTTACATGGGCACTTTGCCTAAGTGTGATGTATGCCTGTTACATCATGCCGGCCCATGTAGGTATAGGAAGTGTGAAAATTGTGGAAGGAATGGTCATTCAAAGGAGACGTGTTGGGGTGGTAATGGTAATGGTCGTGGTTATGGTGGCCAGAGAGGTAATGGTAGTGGAAGTGGAAACCGTGGTGGAAACGGTACTGGGAATAGAAACAATCAAGGAGGAAATGGCGGTAATGGTAATCGTGGTGGTACTGGGAACCAAGCTGGAAATGGAAACCGCAACAACAACCAGGGTGGTACTGGAAACAAGCAAGGATGCTTTAGTTGCGGGGATATTGGGCACTTCAAGAGAGATTGCCCAAAGAACAACCAAGCCCAGGGGAGAGTCTTTAACATTGGAGCTAGAGAAGCTCGCCAAGATCCAAATGTAGTTACGGGTACGTTCCCTATCAATCAATACTTTGCATCTGTACTGTTTGATACTGGTGCCGATTATAGCTTTGTATCCTTAAAATTTAAGAATATGCTTGGGTTAGTAGCTAGTAAGCTAGATATTCCGTATTCGATAGAGCTAGCTAATGGAAAGCTAGTAGAAGCAAACGAAGTAATTAGAGGCTGTGTAATAGAGCTTGGGGAGCATGAGTTTACGCTTGATCTTCTGCCAGTCGAGTTGGGAAGCTTTGACGTGGTAGTTGGAATGTACTGGTTGTCGAGCAACCGAGCGGAGATCGTATGCCATGAGAAGATAATCCGAATCCCGTTGGCGAATGGAGAGACGATTGTAGTGCATGGAGAGAAGCATGATACGCCTCTAAGGATTATTAGTTGTTTGAAGGCCCGAAAGTGTTTGCAGAAAGGATGTGTTGCCTTCTTGGCGCACGTTGTGGATAAAGAGGTCAAAGAGCCGAAGCTGGAAGATATCCCAGTTGTAAGGGAATATTCTGAAGTTTTCCCCGAAGACTTGCCAGGATTTCCGCTGCAAAGACAAGTCGAATTTCACATTGTCTTAGTTCCAGGCGTCGCGCCTGTAGGTAAGGCACCTTATCGACTTGCACCCTCAGAAATGCAAGAGTTGTCGACGCAACTTCAAGAGCTTTTGGACAAGGGATTTATCAGACCAAGTTTCTCGCCTTGGGGAGCTCCAGTGCTGTTTGTTAAGAAGAAGGACGATAGTTTCTGTGCATCGACTACCGAGAACTGAACAAGTTAACCATCAAGAATCGGTATCCTTTACCGAGGATTGGTGATCTTTTCGATCAACTTCAAGGTTCAAGTTATTACTCCAAGATCGATCTTCGATCAGGTTATCACCAGCTGCGAATTCAAGAAGAGAGTATACCAAAAACTGCCTTCAGAACTCGTTATGGACATTACGAGTTTCTGGTAATGCCGTTTGGGTTGACAAACGCGCCAGCGGTATTTATGGATTTGTTGAATAGAGTCTGCAAGCCATATCTCGATAAATTCATGATTATGTTTATCGACGATATTTTGATTTATTCAAGGACGAAGGAAGAGCATGAGCAACACCTTAGAGCCATCTTAGAGCTGCTCAAGAAAGAGAAATTATACGCAAAGTTCTCAAAGTGCGAGTTCTGGTTGCGTGAGGTTCAGTTCCTTGGTCACGTGGTAAACGAAGATGGAATTCATGTGGATCCCACCAAGATCGAGGCGATCAAGAATTGGGAAACTCCGAAGATGCCAACCGAGATCCGTCAGTTTCTAGGATTAGCTGGGTATTATCGTAGATTCATCGAGGATTTTTCGAAAATCGCTCAACCGTTGACCTCCCTTACTCAAAAGGATAAGAAGTACGAATGGGGAGATAAACAAGAAGAAGCTTTTCAGTTGCTGAAAAACAAGCTTTACGACGCACCTATTTTATCCCTACCCGAAGTCACCGATGACTTCGTGGTGTACTGTGACGCCTCGCGTCAGGGATTAGGTTGTGTACTGATGCAACGACAGAAGGTTATCGCTAATGCTTCGCGCCAGTTGAAAGTTCATGAGAAGAACTACCCCACACATGATTTGGAATTAGGCGTAGTGGTGTTTGCATTGAAGATTTGTTGACATTATCTGTATGGTACGCGCTGTACGATCTTTACTGATCACAAGAGCTTACAACATATATTCGATCAGAAAGAGCTTAATATGAGACAACGACGATGGGTGGAGCTGTTAAACGATTATGATTGTGAAATCAAATACCATCCAGGAAAGGCGAATGTAGTGGCAGACGCCTTGAGTCGGAAAGAGAGGATTAAGCCCATAAGGGTTAGGGCTTTGGAAATGATTATACAGACAGACCTCTCGTTGCGCATTCGTGCTGTGCAGAGAGAAGCTCTTAAGAAGGAGAATCTTGTGGATGAATATCTCTGTGGGATGGAGAAGCAGTTGGTACCCAATAAGGAAGGAACATTGTGTTTCATGGGACGAATTTGGGTTCCCCTCTTTGGTGGTCTTAGAGACGTGATTTTTGATGAAGCTCATAAATCGAGGTACTCGATCCACCCAGGATCGGATAAGATGTACCAGGATTTGAAGGATTTCTACTGGTGGCCAAAATTGAAAGGTGATGTTGCAACTTATGTTGGAAAGTGCTTAACCCATGCCAAAGTAAAAGCCGAGTATCAGAAGCCTTCAGGACTTCTGCAGCAACCTGAGATACCCATGTGGAAGTGGGAGCAAATCTCAATGGATTTTATAACCAAGTTGCCAAAGACACCCAGAGGTCATGATACGATTTGGGTAATCGTAGACCGTCTGAAAAAATCTGCGCATTTTCTGCCGATCAGGGAAAAGAGTAACACTGGTAAGCTAGCTGAGCTGTACCTAAGGGAGATAGTTGCACGTCATGGAGTGCCTATCTCGATTATATCTGATATAGATGGAAGATTTGTGTCAAGGATTTGACAATCTTTCCAGTAAGCGTTTGGTTCTCAACTGAATTTGAGTACTGCATTTCACCCACAGACGGATGGTCAGAGCGAGAGAACAATTCAGACGCTTGAAGACATGTTGCGAGCTTGTGTAATGGACTTGGGTGGCAGTTGGGACACTCACCTACCTTTGATTAAGTTCTCTTATAACAACAGCTACCATACAAGCATTCAAGCTGTACCGTTTGAAGCTCTTTACGGACGCAAGTGTCGATCGCCGTTATGCTGGGCAGATGCGGGCGATAGACAGCTAGTTGGTCCCGAATTGGTTCAAGAAACGACAGATAAGATTATACAGATCTGAGAGCGCATTAAGGCGGCTCGTGATCGACAAAAGAGCTATGCGGACCAAAGAAGGAAACCTTTGGAGTTCGAAGTGGGAGATATGGTTCTGTTAAAAGTTTCACCTTGGAAAGGTGTGGCATGCTTTGGGAAGCGTGGAAAGTTAAACCCACGATTCATTGGACCGTTTAAAATCCTGGAGAGGATCGGTTCTGTAGCATACAAGTTGGACCTACCTGCTGAACTGAATGGTGTCCATGATACATTCAATGTATCTAACTTGAAGAAGAGTCCAACGCAGGAAACAGTGGTTATTCCTGCTGATGAAGTTCACATTGATGATACACTCCATTTTACCGAAGAACCCGTTGAGGTCACAGATTGGAAAGTTAACAAAACTAGAAGGAGTAGTGTTAAGCTTGTTAAGGTTCGATGGAACGCGCGTCACGGCCCAGAGTTTACCTGGGAGCGTGAAGACCGCATGAAAGCGAAATACCCGCACTTATTCCCTAATACCCCTGCAGCCACTAGTAAAGCTTAAAATTTCGGGACGAAATTTTCTTAACAGGGGGAGAATGTGACGACTGTCAAAAATCCAAGTATCCGTACAATTAATTAATCTTGATTAATGCTTAATGATTGTGCTGAAATTACAATTAAATGCATTTTTGTCGCAACCCCCGATCCCTTATCTGACCCGGGAATGGGCGGACACGAACTCAGAATTTTGGTGGTATCAGTTTGTTAATTTGGCAGCGGAAATTACATCAGGACCGTAGTTAGGAAATGTTTATCAGAGTAAAACCACCATATTTGATATTAATAATCACATGGATAAAACCAAAGTTTCTTATTACAACATGTTTATAGGGATAAACCCTATTTTATTTAATTTAAAACATTGTCTTTTAGGTAACTTTTATAGCCACATTTTTCCCAAGCCGTCAGTGCTCTCCAGCTGGCTTTTTACTAACTGGCTGTCACATTGTGTTACCTGAAACGCGTTTTAAAAACATTTGTCAGTGGGAAATACTGGTGAGTGAATCCCAGTTTAATCAAGAAATATTAATTTAATTTAAACTTAACAGTATTGAGGGCGATTACAATGTTTATATCTACCCAATTTCTCATTCAGTACTGTAAATCCTGACTGGTGGGTCATATTACACATTGGCTAACTCTTCGTCCAATGGTAACGTTACTCACATGTTGTATACAAAACCCCAACATACCGGCAGTAATCGTAGAATTACAAAGACTCACTCACTGCTAAATTACATTGTAAAATAGTTAAGGTTTTGTAAAAACTGTTTACAAAAAGGAGATTACTCACATTGCTTTCTTAGATTTTCCGTAAGGGTTTCCTGAGAATTATCTATAATTTACACAAATGTACACGCGTTAGTATAATAACTCATTTTAACATTAGTAATACCCTCCCCGAGACGGCATTCCAACGACTACGTCGGGCAGAACCACGACAGCCGTTACGGAACCCTAGATCAATCGGGCAGCTTATCTAATACGTATCCAGGGGTTATAATACTTACAACGGAGCAGAACTTCGCTAATTGGGGGGGGGGGGTATAATACCCGTATAATAAAGCCTATATTCAGAATTTTGAGATAAAGAAATGTTTGTGAGCGAATTCGAATGAAACCCGATGGCCTGCTTATATAGTTGCTGAAGCTGGTTCTCTCGCGGCCCGCGTAAAACAAGCACAGGGCCTACGCGGCCCGCATTGACCTCCGGTCAATGCGTAGTTGGGCTGAGTCGACAACTAGCTCCGCCGGGTGTTGGGCCACGTGGCGGCCCAGGGCCGTGCCAGGCCTTAAGTTGACGCGGCCCGCGTCACGATTGGGGTGGGGCTTACGCGGACCGCCTCAGCCCAAAAATTCAATTTTTAGTTATTTTTAATATATTTGAGGCTCGTTTTCGCATATGGGGTGTATTTTGGGACATTTTGGGATATTTTAAAATATATTAGGGTGTCGGAAAAATTATGAGGGTGTCGGTTTATTTAGGATTGTTACATCCTCCCCACCTTGTTTTAGAGCTCGTCCTCGAGATCTACTGGAACAAGTGTGGATATTTCTTTTGCATTTCTGATTCAAGCTCCCATGTGTACTCAGGTCCTCTTTTGGAGTTCCACTTCACTTTGACCAGAACTAGTCTCTTATGCTTGAGGTTCTTGACTTTCCTGTCTTCGATCTGTTGAGGCCTTTCTACAAACTTGAGTTGTTCATTTACCTCTATATCCTTAAGAGGTATCATTAGTGATTCATCAGCTAACATTTCTTGAGATTAGATACATGAAACACATCATGTATTCCTGCCATTTCCTCTGGCAGTTGTAGCTGATAGGCTACAGGTCCTATTCTTCTAATAATCTCAAAAGGTCCAATATACCTGGGACTTAGCTTTCCTCTTTTAATGAATCTTACCACTCCTTTCCAAGGAGATACTTTCAATAATACTTTATCTCCTACTTGAAATTCCAAGGGTTTGCGTCGGTTATCAGCATAGCTCTTTTGTCGATCACGTATTGCTTTCAGTCGTTCCTTGACTTGAATAATTTTGTCGGTTGTTTCTTGCACTATCTCAGGTCCAGACAGTTGCTTCTCCCAAATTTCTGCCCAATAGACTGGGGTTCGGCACTTTCGTCCATAAAGTGCTTCGAATGGTGCAGCATTGATACTTCTGTGATAACTATTATTATATGAAAATTCTATTAAAGGTAAGTGATCGTCCCAATTACCTCCGAAATCAATTACACAAGCTCTAAGCATGTCCTCCATTGTCTGAATTGTTCTTTCGCTTTGTCCATCCGTTTAAGGATGATAAGTTGTGCTCAGATTAATCTTGGTTCCCATTGCCTTTTGGAAGCTTGACCAAAAATGAGAGGTAAATCGACTATCCCTATCAGAAACAATTGATAAAGAAATTCCATGTAATGAAACAATTTCATTTACATATAATTTAGCTAGCTGTTCCATACTGAAAGTTTCTTTCATTGGTAGGAAATGAGCTGACTTGGTTAGCCTATCTACAATCACCCAGATTGTATCATTTCCTTTCTTTGTTTTGGGTAATTTAGTAACAAAGTCCATTGTTACTAATTCACATTTCCACACTGGCATTTCTAGTTGTTGTAACAAACCTGAGGGTTTCTGGTGTTCAGCTTTAACTTGTGAACAAGTTAAACATTTAGAAACATAGGCTGCTATGTCCTTCTTCATTCCTATCCACCAATTTTTTTTTCTTAAATCCTGGTACATTTTATCACTTCCTGGATGCATCGTATATTTAGACTTATGGGCTTCTTCTAATATATGATGACGTAGGTTTCCTAATTTAGGTATCCACATTCTCTTTTTATGGAATCTCCAAATTCCATCTGTTCCTTGTTCTAATTCTTTTAGCATACCTTTTAATTTTTCAGTATCATCCTTGATTACTAGTTCTTGTGCTTTTCTGATTGATCATTTAAATCTACTTGTAGATTTAATTTAAGAGAACGTACTCTTTTTGGCTTTTCGTGATACTTTCGGCTTAAAACATCAGCTACTACATTTGCTTTTCCTTCATGATACTGAATATCACAATCATAATCACTAAGTAATTCCATCCAACGTCTTTGTCTCATATTCAACTCCTTTTGCTCGAAAACATACCTTAAACTCTTATGATCAGTGAATATGGTAAACTTACTACCATAAAGATAATGTCTCCAAATCTTAAGGGCAAAAATTATAGCTCCTAATTCCAAGTCATGGGTTGAATAATTCTCTTCATGATTCTTAAGTTGTCTAGATGCATAAGCTATAACCTTTTGGCGTTGCATCAATACACATCCATAACCTAATTTAGAAGCGTCACAATAGACTACAAAGTCTTCAGTTCCTTCTGGTAACGCTAATATGGGTGTATGGGTTAATTTATGCTTAAGAATTCTAAATGCTTCTTCTTGTTTTGGTCCCCATTCAAACTTAATGGATTTACAGGTTAGCTTAGTTAAAGGAATGGCTATTCTAGAAAAATCTCGAATAAATCTCCTATAATAACCGGCCAATCCTAAGAAACTTCTAACCTCGGTTGGTGACTCAGGGGTTTTCCATTTGATAATAGCCTCGATCTTTGTTGGATCCACATGAATTCCTTCATGATTCACTAAATGTCCAAGAAACTGTACCTGTTCTAACCAAAATTCGCACTTTGAAAATTTAGCGTAAAACTTTTCTTTCCTTAATAAACTTAAGAGTGCGTGCAAATGCTTTGCATGATCCTCTTTACTCTTAGAGTAAATTAGAATATCATCTATAAAAACAATTATGAATTTATTCAAATATGGCTTACATATTCGGTTCATCATGTCCATAAATGCAGCTGGGGTATTGGTTAAACCAAATGGCATGACAGTAAATTCATAATGGCCATACCTTGTTCTGAATGCGGTTTTAAGAATATCTTCTTCCTGTACCTTTAATTGATGATATCCTGACCTTAAATCGATTTTAGAGAAAAATCGAGCTCCTTGCAGTTGATCGAACAGATCATCGATTCTCGGTAATGGGTACCGATTCTTAATCGTAACTTTGTTCAATTCACGGTAGTCAATGCACATACGCATTGATCCGTCCTTCTTTTTAACGAATAATATTGGCGCTCCCCATGGTGACGAACTTGGTTGTATAAATCCTTTTTCCAGCAATTCATCTAATTGTTTCTTCAATTCCTGCATTTCAGCGGGTGCCAAACGGTAAGGTGCTTTGGCAGTTGGTGCTATTCCAGGCAGTAGGTGAATTCTGAATTCAACTTCTCTGTCTGGCGGTAGTCCTGGTAATTTTTCTGGAAATACATCTGAAAACTGAGACACTACTGGAATGTCTTTTAGTTCTTTTCCTTTAGTGTTAGTGATTATAGAAATCAAATACACTATAGAACCTTTTCTTATATAACTCGCAGTTTTCATCACAGAGATGAATTTCGTGGATCTAACTGGTTTATTTTCTTTAATTGTGATCTTTTCACCTTTTGGTGAATTTACTTGAATTGAGTTTTGATCACATAAAATACTGGCTTTATTGGCCATTAACCAATCCATTCCTAATACAACATCAAATCCTTCCAGATTCATGGGATATAGATTTGCAATATACTTTTGATTTAAAATTTCTATTCTTGCTCCCTGCAAGATTTCAGAAATCCTAACAGTTTCTCCATTAGCTGCCTCTACTAGACATTCTTGTGGTAGTTTAGTTAATGACTGATTTAGAAGTTTGCAAAATGAATTATTAATAAAACTTTGGTTTGCACCAGAGTCAAATAATACTTTAGCAAAAACATCATTAACTAAAAACATACCAGCTATCACATCTGGAATCATCTTGGCTTCATCTGCTGTCAGAACAAATGCTCTAGCATTTTTAGTGTCCCTGTTGTTCGCAGCTGGAGCCAATTTCGGGCAGTTTGGCTTGATGTGACCTTGTTCCCCACAATTGTAGCATACCCTGTTGTTGACTTTCCTCCTGCAGTCTTCTTCCTTATGTCCTGATATTTTGCAGAAATTGCAATATATGGAGCATTTTCCAAAATGCTTCCTTTTGCAATGCTTGCAATAAGGTGCAGAGGTAGAACCCATATTTCTACGGTTGTAATTCCTAGAACGGAATTCTTGAGTAAGTCTTTGGGCTAGGTTCCTCTTCTAGTCTTCTTCTCTAGTACGTACTAATTCATCAGTCAAGGTGTTGGTTAGTTCTACAACTTCTTCTATGGTTTGAGGTCTAGCTGTCTTGACTACATGTCTAATCTCTCCAATTAATCCCCAGATGTAACGGGAGATTAATACCAGCTCTGGTGATGCAAGGGTTGGTACTATTCTAGCATATTCAAAGAATAACTTGGTGTACCCCTTACTATCCACTCCATTCATCCTAAGGTTTAGGAATTTGTTTGCTATTTGTTCTTTTTCATTAGGAGGGCATAACTTCCTTTCTACCATATTCCTAAATTCTTCCCATTCCATGTTGTAAACCCTATCACTTCCTCTTGATTGGAGGATAGTGTTCCACCATTCTAAGGCTGAATTCTTAAATAGATTGGAAGCAAACATTATCTTGTCCTTTTCCGCACATTTGCTTATTTTCAGAACAGCCTCAGTCTTTTCTATCCAGCGTAGAGCTGCAATAGGTTCTTCATTGCCCGAGAATTCTATTGGTTTGCAGGACCAGAATTCCTTATAAGAACAACCGTAAGACACGGTTCTTCTTCTTTTGGGAATGGGCACTTGAAGTACATGGCCATTGTTCACGTTGTGTTCTGGTTCAATTGGTCGCTTACTGCTATGCTTACTTTTATTATTCGCTTCTTGAATCGTTTGAATAATAAATGGCATTGCATCTATGATTCCTTGTGCCACTATGTGTTGAACGGCACTATTATCCATTTGGTTTCCATTGTTATTGATGCTCGGATTCTCATTAACCACGTTAATGTTACTCTGGTTATCGTTATTCAGATTTCATTGATTTCCTTCGTCGGCCATCTGAATTTTAAACATTTTCCCCATATTAATATCACAAAATAATATTTTAATACAGCCAATCACATGACACGTAATCTAGCCAAAAGCGCCGATCATTGCGACTTTACTCTATTCATCTACTATATATCTATTACACACCAGTATTGAAATAAAACTACAATACCAACTGAAATAAATAGTAGTAGGCATCCGTACACACATATTTTATTATTATTATTACTATTACTATTACCGTTTTACCATCCTCACATTCACGGATATGGATTCATCCAAAAATCCATATTGCGCTCGTCGTACTTCCAAATGAGTCGCTCTCCCACCTATCTCATTCTCTCACTGCTCTCTAAAATTTCCTCCCCAAAAATCCTAAGTTCTTGTACGTTTTCTGCACTCATTGGGGGTGCAGGTTCTGGGACTGGGTTCGGAATCTGGGGTGCGGGTTCCTGGTGTGGGGGTGTAGATGCCTGGAATCGGTAAGGATCTTCTAAAATCTCCCTAATGTATTCATCGTGGAAATAGGGATCTAAAGGGTCCAAACCTAGGTAAGCTCCTACGTTCTGCATGGGTGTGTCTTCATGTATCGGGTAGCGTTGCACATAGTCCCTAACGTCATCCCACCAAGGATCGTAATTTGGGTCTAGGGGGTTTGGTGCAGGTACCCTAGGTATTTCCTCCGGGTTGAAATCATGCATCTCTACTTGGTTTTCAGGGTTTTCTATCTCCATGGGTTGGTCAGGGATTGGTGGCTGTGGTTGGGGTGCTATTATTTGCTCCAGATTAGGGTCAGCTGCAGTGGTTGCTAGGATGTGAATATTGGCTATACCCCTATTTATCATATCCTGGGCATAGGCATCTGTCTCTCTCTTGGCTGCTGCTAGTACCCTCTGATCTTGTAACTTTTTCATACGCTTTCTACGCTCGTGTTCCCCTCTACTGAACCATCCCCTCTTTTTCTGAGGAAATGGCTCTTCTGACTGAGCCTTAAACATAAAGATTCCTTCTTCCATATCAGCAGAGTACCCTGATAGGGTAGGCTGAGAAGAGGAGGTGCCTTCGCTTCTAGGCGAACCAGACAATTGACGGTACGCGTCAGACGGTCCTTGGTCGCTCATACTGTAAACTAACAGATAGTCAAATAACACATAACAATAAATACAGTTATGCACGTATTTCCGTAATTTATTTCCTAACACAAAATTTAAAATTTAAGTGTCAGCAGAACAATTCTTTGGCTTAGACCAGTGGCTAGGCTCTGATACCACCTTCTGTCGCAACCCCCGATCCCTTATCTGACCCGGGAACGGGCGGACGCGAACTCAGAATTTTGGTGGTATCGGTTTGTTAATTTGGCAGCGGAAATTACATCAGGACCGTAGTTAGGAAATGTTTATCAGAGTAAAACCACCATATTTGATATTAATAATCACATGGATAAAACCAAAGTTTCTTATTACAACATGTTTATAGGGATAAACCCTATTTTATTTAATTTAAAACATCGTCTTTTAGGTAACTTTTATAGCCACATTTTTCCCAAGCCGTCAGTGCTCTCCAGCTGGCTTTTTACTAATTGGCTGTCACATTGTGTTACCTGAAACGCGTTTTAAAAACATTTGTCAATGGGAAATGTCACACCCCGACCACGTAAAACAACAAGCGTGGCGGAAACGTCGGGGGGTGTTGTAACAGAATTATCGTTTCATAACCATGGATACAAAAAGTGTTTCGTTTTATTGATAATATTAAACATTAACATTGTTTTAACACATAACAAACAAGTTTTATATCCTCTATCATAGATATTGTGTCACTAAGGCCTCGTCCAGATCCTATGTGACGCATGCATCCTAGAACGTCAATCAAGCAACAATACCTGAAACATATGTAAAAACACAGTCAGCAAAGAAATGCTGGCGAGTACATAGGTTTTATAAGAGTATCGGAATCATGGCTTGTTTTCATATATTGCAATACCTCGAAAACCTTGTTTTTAAAAAGTGTATAATATTGCAACATGATTAACCAACTCAAATCAAGATGGTTATAATTTATAAAATTTCGTAGCCATGATTCTTAACCCAAAAGCTTTTTGTTTTTAGAAAACCATCTTGTAAAACATCTCGTATAAACTCGTTAATAAAACTTGTATATTATTTCGAAAACATCGTTGAGTGACATCGTTTCAATATCGTTTACCCAAGTGAACTAAATAACGCTACGGTATGTAATATGTTGAAAACACTTATATATAAGAAGTACCAGCGGCGTATCTATCATGTTTTCACCACATTACACCTGTCCCGTTATCTAAACACTAGCCCAGAAGCCAATCGTTTACCCAAATCGTTTAACATCATTTCCAAATCGTTCCCAAATCGTTCCCAAATCGTTCCCAAATCGTTTCCAAATCGTTCCCAAATCGTTTACTCGTTTAGATCGTTTAAATCGTCCTCGTTTTAATTGTGGAAACTTATATATGGTCGTCTCGTTAATAACATTCAAACCTTTGTGACTCGTTCATCGTTCAACTCGTTCTTGCATTAACAAACCTCCAAAGGGTAAGTTAACAATCATCAGATTCAGTCGTTACCCACAACACCCACACATAACCAAGGGTATAGTGCAATAACGAGATTTGTCATATCCTATGGTACCATAACCTAATACTGGTCGGCTTGATCAATGCTAATGAATGTCGTTCGTTATGTAACTACAACCAACAAGTTCGTTCACATTATCGAAATCGTTAATAGTTTAGTATAAATCGTTCTATTCGTTTTTGAAATTATCGTTTAAACCTTGAAAACATTTTGTACATATGAATCACCCCAAAACAATTGAAAGTTGTAAAATAGGGGAACTATGTACTCACATGTAGTTCAAGGTATCCTTAAACAATAGTACTTCAACAAACTCGAGTAAACCAGAGAAATCAAGCAGCACCTAGTAATAGAATCACTAGTCAAACAATAGACGCCTAAATCGGAAGATCGGATAGAATGAGGTCTTGTAAACCAAATGAGTGTTGGACTCAGGTGATATGGTTTAACAAGGCCTACATCCTAAATGAAACCTTACCTAAGTGCTTTCGACCCATCGCGACCCATTAAGGTAGCTTACGCTACTTTAACGCGTCGTGCGCGTAAAGCGCGTTCGAGACGTCTAACTAGTCCTATGGCAAGTATTATATGCCAATACATGTTTAATCATGTTGTATAATCAGTTATGTGACAAAATTTTAGGTTACATAAGCTTAATTACCAATTATACATGAAAAGGATATTCTGGTAATTTACCTATGGCATATAATCTACTTATCATACAACTACCTAAACTAGGTGACCATAAGGTATAACCTCGGAAGGTTATTCCCTAAGCGACTATGGTCCCTAAACATGTTTGGTCGGATCCTAAAGATCGACCAAACGAGTCGTGTTCGAAAGTCTAAGCGGGTGTTTAGTCCGCTTGACTTACGACTCTACACAAGCACTAAACTAAAAAGTGACGAGCTAAACATGCTAAAACATGTTTAGTTAAGTTAGAAAACAGGTTTTGATATCCTAGAGTAGTTTGGTTACAAAATACGCAAGAATACGCATTTTGGCTAAAACTACGACTCGTCACTGAGCCTAGATAACGTGGTAATCAGTAGGTATAGTCACTAGGGACTATAACCATCGTGATTACGCTCACATTATGAAGTTCAAACGAACTTCACATTGACCATAAACTGGTCAATGCAGAAAGTCAAACGCAGTTTAACTTTAACGCTAAAACGAATGAAAAGAACGAAAGAACACTTACAACGGGTCCAAGAATGGAAGTTTTGAATCCGAATATTCTCAGGTATGAAGTGTTGAACACATCAACTTAGAGAACAAATTCAGATTTCAAAGGTGTGGGTTTTTGGGGTTGAGATCATGGGGTATTTATAGGATTTCTAGGACCGTTAGGATCGTTCCTTGTAAACCATGCTTCAATCTCAACCATACACCTCAAGCCCATGGTTTTATAAAACCATTTGAGCCCCTAGTATTGCCCAAAACCATGTGCAATTGGGTTTTGAGTGGTTAACAGCTGTTAACAGCTGGTTAATCTGGTTTTTCTATTCTGGGAGGTCCTTACGGACCATATGTCTTATGGCTTACGGTCCATAAGCCTTGTGCAGACCAGCTAAGTTTCAAAAATGGCAGAACAGGCCCCTGAAGCCCCAAACTTGGTTTTCGATGCATTTTTGACACGTTTAAGACCCGTTAACCCCATTTCAAAGCTCTAAAATGAAGTTAAAGTATAGGGAACTTAAAATATGCTCAAAAATATGTCGGATGTCGGTTCGTTTGGCCGTACAGTTGCGTTGTTCGGTTAATTACGACGGAAGTCGTAACTGACGCAAAAACGATCCAAATTAAGCGGCGAATGGAATTTTACCATGCCAAACACTAAAATAAAATATTTTAATGCTTACATAAATTTTTGGATGTCCGGATGTATTCAGAACGTAAGATATGCGCGAAAATGCAAACTTATGCACTTTTTGACGCTTTTAGTCCCTGAATGATCTTAAAGTTTATTTTAGCATACCGAACCCCTAAAAGCGTATTTCTAAGCTATGTAAAGGTTATTTAGGGTATGTTTAACTTATGATCAAGTCCCGGAATGTTCATTACTATACAAATTGGTATAGTTTCGCAGTTTGACACAAATAGTCCCTGGGATCGAACAAGGTTGATTTCAATACACCAAACCATTCAAAACTTATTTCTAAGTTATGTGGAGGTTATTTAAAGTATGTTAAGCCTATGTCACTATTCCGGAGTGTTTGTCGCGTTATACTGTAACACCCCGAAATCGGGTTTGGTAATTAAACCCCGTTAATACTAAAGACCGGAAAGTACCGTTAGTGGTAAAAGTAAACCGGCAAATATTAGGAATAAATTGAATAATCCTAATATTTATTTAAAGTGAATCAGAGTTTTCAAGAAAAATAGGATAGATAAAAGGCCCAATTTAACGGGACTTAAAGTAAAACGGGTTATGATTTCCCGAACCTACTAAACTGACTAGGAAATAAATAACCTAGTTAGTTGGTTGTCTTGTGTTAAAGCATGAATAAAGTTAAATTGCCAAAGATATAAGTTAAAAAAAAGGGGAGGGACCAATGTTGTTAAATTTGAAACTATTATTATTAGTTTTAAAACAAAAAAATAAAACCAAACACCTCAAATGGAGGTCCTGGTCGAACAAGAACACAGGGGGCGACACTGGCTCCCCACCAAACCCTAGTGCATGTCAAATTTGATCAAATTGAAGTTTCAATTCAGTCCCAAATCAAGTTCTAAACACGAATTAGTGATCACCTCACTGAAGGGATCACAAGGTATGCAAAATTCTAGTATTTTGATTATTCTCAAGTTCTAGGTTAATTGTGAAAAACTGAAATTGAGCTTGATTATGTCTTGCATGGATGGAATTAGAAGTAATATGGCATCTAGGGATAAACCCTAGATGATTTCTTGTTAAAATCTAGCATTATACTTGTGGGGTTTATAATCACCATTGAAGGTGATTAGTTAGTTTGTAGAAACTAAATAAACACTAGAATTATGGTTCTTATTCTAGTGAAATCTGAATTCATGTGGTGAATCCGAAATTATTCATGTTAAAATTTAGTATAGATTTGTTAATTGAAGTGGATGTAGACGAAAATAACATGTCAAGAACCTAGTAATGGTTATGTAAAAATCTGACCCGCTAGGTGTTTGTTAAAACGCCTAAGTGAGAAGTAAAACGTTAAAGATCGGACAAAAACGCATATTTGAATATTATAATGAATTGTCCGATTTTTGGTGATAAAAAGAGTTCTAAATTAGGTTGTGAATGAAACTCTATAGGTAAAGAATCCGGGTCGTCAAGTGGACAAGCCGGAGGTGATACACGCTTGAAAAGTATGCTTTAAAGGTACGTAACTACGGTTTCGTTACGATACGCTCGATTTCGTATTTTCACTAGTAGACTTTAAATTATCATAATAGATGAAATTGGTATTTAGGTAAAGTGACGAAGATCACTAAGTAGATAAACGGGTCAAAAGGTGAAATTATCACCCTTTGACAATATCGACTAATGGTTCGTTGAGTTATATGATTATAGGAATGAATATCATATGGATGTTTACAGCGCTATCACTTAACAGCCACTAAGGCAAGGTATTGAAACGGGTCAATATATTGATCCGAGCCAGGTATGTATAATAACACAACTCATCATGTAGAATTTGGAGTTCTATAGGAGTTAGACAAGGTTAAAGTGTAGATATTCGGTTATCTTTAAGGTAAACCGAATAAATTGAATTATGTTCATGGTGTTTTAGAAGCGCATGGGTTTATAAATAAGATTATAGTTAAAAGGGTCGGATTTTGGGTCAATCAAGTATTTAAAGGACCCTTGTAGTTAAAGAAGGATGAAAAATTGACCAAATTGCCCTTGTAAGCTAATTCGGACGAACGACCATTAAAGGTGGTTCGGAAATAAGTTTTATGATTATATAAATGATTAGGATAAGTTAGATAGTGAAAAACATAAATTCTTGGGTCGAAGGGCTTTATATGAGTCTTTGTCGTAAAATGGTAATCCGAGGGGTAAAACTCGGAACATATAGATATTCACATTAAACCCAATACATATATAGTTGTGGTGGGTGATCATTTGATAAGAAATGTGGACATATGTATTTAGAATCGAATGAAAGTGATTTGTGATTAAAATGTGCTTAAATACCCTTAACGGGTCAAAATAAGCATATGAGTGAAAATGGGTTTAAGAAGGTATATAAACCTGTAATTGGACCCTAAAATGTTAAACATCATTGAATTTAATAGGTTTAAGAGAAATAAGGGTCAAACAAACTTGTTTGCTTGATAGATTACGAACGGGTCAAATTTTGGTAAAAAGGGTAATTAGCCGAAGACTTAAAAGTCTGAATTTTTGTTAAACCGGATGTTGGATTTTAACCTCATAAGGTGGGGAATCAAGTTACAATCACGTAGGAAGAAACAGTAGGTCAAACGGACAAGCGGTTTGAAAGATACGAAAGTTTTCGTGTCAAAAAGCGGCAAAATGGAAAGGTTGGATGCAGGGGCCACCGTAAGTTACGGTGCCACCGTAAGTTACGGTGGAGCCAAAAGTGCTACGGTAGGATACCCCTGATTTACGGTATGGGAAATGAACATTCAGGGGCCACCGTAACTTACGGTGACCATCGTAAGTTACGGTGGAGGCCAGAAATCAATTGTTTGTTTGTGGATCAAGATATAAATGTTGGATTTTCCTAATTTCCTTGTTATATTGGTTATTTAATTATCAAAACTGACCTTTAAGTTAGTTTTGATCACATGTGAATGTCGAGAGTCCCGGATGAAGATCAAGCATCGAGCAAGAACCGAACACACGTTAAACAAAGCTTCCGCAACGTTGTTTTGTCGATATTCTATAACGACGAATTAAACCACATTATGTTATATCACTTTAAATTGTAAAAGTTTTTAACAAGCCCGTATTTTCAGTATATTTGTGACTATAATTACATGATTATGAGTTTAAATTATACGATAAACGTTAAATTATAACAAGGGTGTTACAAGTTGGTATCAGAGCCTTGGTTTAATAGATTCAAGTATGGCGGGAAAGCTATGCTTGGACTTAAACCTTATGCTCTTAATAAAGATTGGTTTTCGGTTCGAGGCTTGATCGCAAATCCGGTAAGTACATGTATGTAATAATTTAGCATTGCTAAAGTGTTGTAAACAACACATAGGGCTATCGTGTGATACACGTTACCCCAATTAAAATGACTGAGATAGTTGGCAAAAATACGCGCGTTGACGCGTATAGTAGAAAAAGCCTTGTATTATAATACGGGCGATTATTTAAAGTTGACGTTACTAACTTTTGTGAATATTTTAATTGAAGGACACTCGCGTTTGAAGACGATGAGAGTCAAACGAATTGTGGGTATGATGATGGAACGGTCCGAGATATGACAAGAAGAGTATACTCATCAAGGACCTAAATCGCGTAATGATCGCAAATAAGTGATGCAAGAAAGCCCGTTAAGGCAAACATTACCAGGTGCACATTTTAAATATAATTGCACAAATAATAATATGCAACAAATATGTAGAAATTGAAAGTTGCATATGTAGATTAAAAACTTGGAAAAACCCGAATAGAAAATGTATTCGGGATATTGTTTCCAAGAGAAACAAATAGAGGCATTACTTACATAGGGTGTGATATGAAAACTATAAAAAGGTCATGCGTGTCCTGTGTTAATCGCTTACTCTGGCCAAGTAAGTAGCTGCATATGATACCATGAACTTCTTGTAGCGGACACATTTATGTCCAATGTAGTAAGGGTGGGGTGAATTGGACTAACTTAAATGGTACCCAAATGAATCAAATAAGTAAGATGTTTGATAGTAAACGTAAACGTAAGCCGGATGACGGAAGCGTATTACGTAAGAATAACGAGCCCGAGAGAAGGGACAATGATCAAGTAAAAAGAAAATACAGACCGACCAATAGGAATGCTAAGGCATAGGGATAAAAGTTTGACTGTCACAAGTGAAGAAATTCACATGGACAAGTCAAACGAATCGAATAAAGAATAAAGGACTTGATTGAATAAAAGCGATGGATCTCGCTAAGACGACCTAATAAATTAAAATAACGTCTAAAACCATATAAGAATGGTTACTTGAAATTAATTATGGTAAAGATACCCGATGAATGGGTAGGATTTGGAAAGAATGCGTAAACCAAGAGACGGGAACGCGAGATAGAAAGTCAAAAGACTCGGAATACGAGTCATGAATAAAAGACAATGAGAATTTGCAAACAGAAATGTTAATAACTACGCTCAGCTATTTCAAAGCTGAACGGGTCAAACAAAGACTGAAGTTTGGCATTCATAAGTGATGAATGTTCACACGAACAAGTCAAACAAATTTAATAAAGGATGACACTTGCTAAAAGTAAGTAAGCGCGAATCGGATAAATAAAAGTGCGAAATATTAATAAACCTATGTAAAGGAGATATAGGCGTTAAAAACATTGAAATAAAAGAACCCGGGTAATGGGACGTAAAGAAGTACAAGTAAGAACCGGGTAACGGTAAGTGTATAGAAAACCAACGTGTAAATTGACGTTAGAAGTCGAGAAGTCGGAAAGATAATTCGAAAGAAAACAATGTAGCCTTAGACTACGGTCAAGGTCAAATGAAATCCAAAAAGTAAAGGTGAATAATTAAAAACATAAAAAGGGGTGCCTTAACGCCATATGTGTATATAAACGTATACACATTTGAATAAAGACTAGAATAAAAGATGATCTATGGGATCATCATAACCTATGGGATATTAATTAGTGTAAAGGTCTATAGGGCCAAAATGACCCACGGGACAAGAATTAAAGCAAAGGGATCATAAAGGCCTCACCTTAAAAAGGGTGAAAAATCTAAAGAAACAGCCTACGAGGGTAAGTGAAGGAACCTACGGGTCAATAGTATAAGATGAGGGAACTTGTTACGAATCCCCGCATAAAACGAGAACGGAAAACAATAAATAATGAGTTGTCAATTTCCTTGATATGAGTAATTGACATAGTTAAAGAGAAAAACGTTAGACTAAAAGTCAGTTTTAGTAAGAAATAACATTTTTACAAATACAAATTCTGATAGGAAATCGAATAGTAAGCATGAAAGATTCAAGTCTTGATGCTGATAGGCGCAAGACGATATATTCGAAAAGAGATCTTTTCGAAAATGAAAGGTTGATATAAATTAAAAATGATGTGACACGATCACGGTTAGGAAATGTAATGTGAAGTAAAATCACATTATAACCAAGCGAGCGGTAAAAAGTAACTGGGTTAATAAGCCTAGTTAAAGAGACCGGTTAGGGCAAGCAATTTAAATCAAGAAATTTGGTTCGCTTGTAAGCGATGGATTCGGTATAACTGAACCGAATAAATGAATTTGAAAACAAAAGAAATTGTTGCTAAAAGTGAAAGATTTCACTAAAGACCTTTAAACGTGTCAAAGTAACGGATTCACAAAGAGTTCGATAATATATAAAGCAATGAGGTATCGCTAAATTAACTAAACTAGTAAAAATAACGAGATTACGTTATTTCAAGTTGCATTATGTCATATGAGGTACGTAGATGTTATGTAACCAAAAAGATATTACCTTATATTTTCTGGTAATACTAACAATTGAGTAAAGTATGAGTAATGCTTAAGAGATTACTCAGGTCAATTACATTGAGTTTAAAACTCCATGAACTAAGTAAGAAAGGTTTCGAGGACGAAACCTCTTTAAGGGGGGTAGACTTGTAACACCCCGAAATCGGGTTTGGTAGTTAAACCCCGTTAATACTAAAGACGGGAAAGTACCGTTAGTGGTAAAAGTAAACCGGCAAATATTAGGAATAAATTGAATAATCCTAATATTTATTTAAAGTGAATCAGAGTTTTCAAGAAAAATAGGATAGATAAAAGGCCCAATTTAACGGGACTTAAAGTAAAACGGGTTATGATTTCCCGAACCTACTAAACTGACTAGGAAATAAATAACCTAGTTAGTTGGTTGTCTTGTGTTAAAGCATGAATAAAGTTAAATTGCCAAAGATATAAGTTAAACAAAAGGGGAGGGACCAATGTTGTTAAATTTGAAACTATTATTATTAGTTTTAAAACAAAAAAAATAAAACCAAACACCTCAAATGGAGGTCCTGGTCGAACAAGAACACAGGGGGCGACACTGGCTCCCCACCAAACCCTAGTGCATGTCAAATTTGATCAAATTGAAGGTTCAATTGAGTCCCAAATCAAGTTCTAAACACGAATTAGTGATCACCTCACTGAAGGGATCACAAGGTATGCAAAATTCTAGTATTTTGATTATTCTCAAGTTCTAGGTTAATTGTGAAAAACTGAAATTGAGCTTGATTATGTCTTGCATGGATGGAATTAGAAGTAATATGGCATCTAGGGGGGGGGATAGTGCACGGTCCTCCCAACCGCCGGAGTGATCTCACTCCGGGAGCCGCTACCCGACCAAGCTAGCTCCGCGGTGACTTCCCCATGCCGAGTTCTTACCCTGGGCGACATATGCCACTCCCAAGACTCGAACCCAGTACCTCTGGGAAGAGGTGGGTGTCGGTGGCCAACTGGGCTACCCCAGTTGGTTGTTAAAATCTAGCATTATACTTGTGGGGTTTATAATCACCATTGAAGGTGATTAGTTAGTTTGTAGAAACTAAATAAACACTAGAATTATGGTTCTTATTCTAGTGAAATATGAATTCATGTGGTGAATCCAAAATTATTCATGTTAAAATTTAGTATAGATTTGTTAATTGAAGTAGATGTAGATGAAAATAACATTTTAAGAACCTAGTAATGGTTATGTAAAAATCTGACCCGCTAGGTGTTTGTTAAAACGCCTTAGTGAGGAGTAAAACGTTAAAGATCGGACAAAAACGCAGATTTGAATATTATAATGAATTGTCCGATTTTTGGTGATAAAAAGAGTTCTAAATTAGCTTGTGAATGGAACTCTATAGGTAAAGAATCCGGGTCGTCAAGTGGACAAGCCGGAGGTGATACACGCTTGAAAAGTATGCTTTAAAGGTACGTAACTACGGTTTCGTTACGATACGCTCGATTTCGTATTTTCACTAGTAGACTTTAAATTATCATAATAGATAAAATTGGTATTTAGGTAAAGTGACGAAGATCACTAAGTAGATAAACGGGTCAAAAGGTGAAATTATCACCCTTTGACAATATCGACTAATGGTTCGTTGAGTTATATGATTATAGGAATGAATATCATATGGATGTTTACAGCGCTATCACTTAACAGCCACTAAGGCAAGGTATTGAAACGGGTCAATATATTGATCCGAGCCAGGTATGTATAATAACACAACTCATCATGTAGAATTTGGAGTTCTATAGGAGTTAGACAAGGTTAAAGTGTAGATATTCGGTTATCTTTAAGGTAAACCGAATAAATTGAATTATGTTCATGGTGTTTTAGAAGCGCATGGGTTTATAAATAAGATTATAGTTAAAAGGGTCGGATTTTGGGTCAATCAAGTATTTAAAGGACCCTTGTAGTTAAAGAAGGATGAAAAATTGACCAAATTGCCCTTGTAAGCTAATTCGGACGAACGACCATTAAAGGTGGTTCGGAAATAAGTTTTATGATTATATAAATGATTAGGATAAGTTAGATAGTGAAAAACATAAATTCTTGGGTCGAAGGGCTTTATATGAGTCTTTGTCGTAAAATGGTAATCCGAGGGGTAAAACTCGGAACATATAGATATTCACATTAAACCCAATACATATATAGTTGTGGTGGGTGATCATTTGATAAGAAATGTGGACATATGTATTTAGAATCGAATGAAAGTGATTTGTGATTAAAATGTGCTTAAATACCCTTAACGGGTCAAAATAAGCATATGAGTGAAAATGGGTTTAAGAAGGTATATAAACCTGTAATTGGACCCTAAAATGTTAAACATCATTGAATTTAATAGGTTTAAGAGAAATAAGGGTCAAACAAACTTGTTTGCTTGATAGATTACGAACGGGTCAAATTTTGGTAAAAATGGTAATTAGCCGAAGACTTAAAAGTCTGAATTTTTGTTAAACCGGATGTTGGATTTTAACCTCATAAGGTGGGGAATCAAGTTACAATCACGTAGGAAGAAACGGTAGGTCAAACGGACAAGCGGTTTGAAAGATACGAAAGTTTTCGTGTCAAAAAGCGGCAAAATGGAAAAGTTGGATGCAGGGGCCACCGTAAGTTACGGTGGAGCCAAAAGTGCTACGGTAGGATACCCCTGATTTACGGTATGGGAAATGAACATTCAGGGGCCACCGTAACTTACGGTGACCACCGTAAGTTACGGTGGAGGCCAGAAATCAATTGTTTGTTTGTGGATCAAGATATAAATGTTGGATTTTCCTAATTTCCCTGTTATATTGGTTATTTAATTATCAAAACTGACCTTTAAGTTAGTTTTGATCACATGTGAATGTCGAGAGTCCCGGATGAAGATCAAGCATTGAGCAAGAACCGAACACACGTTAAACAAAGCTTCCGCAACGTTGTTTTGTCGATATTCTATAACGACGAATTAAACCACATTATGTTATATCACTTTAAATTGTAAAAGTTTTTAACAAGCCCGTATTTTCAGTATATTTGTGACTATAATTACATGATTATGAGTTTAAATTATACGATAAACGTTAAATTATAACAAGGGTGTTACAAGTTGGTATCAGAGCCTTGGTTTAAGAGATTCAAGTATGGCGGGAAAGCTATGCTTGGACTTAAACCTTATGCTCTTAATAAAGATTGGTGTTCGGTTCGAGGCTTGATCGCAAATCCGGTAAGTACATGTATGTAATAGTTTAGCATTGCTAAAGTGTTGTAAACAACACATAGGGCTATCGTGTGATACACGTTACCCCAATTAAAATGACTGAGATAGTTGGCAAAAATACGCGCGTTGACGCGTATAGTAGAAAAAGCCTTGTATTATAATACGGGCGATTATTTAAAGTTGACGTTACTAACTTTTGTGAATATTTTAATTGAAGGACACTCGCGTTTGAAGACGATGAGAGTCAAACGAATTGTGGGTATGATGATGGAACGGTCCGAGATATGACAAGAAGAGTATACTCATCAAGGACCTAAATCGCGTAATGATCGCAAATAAGTAATGGCAAGAAAGCTCGTTAAGGCAAACATTACCAGGTGCACATTTTAAATATAATTGCACAAATAATAATATGCAACAAATATGTAGAAATTGAAAGTTGCATATGTAGATTAAAAACTTGGAAAAACCCGAATAGAAAATGTATTCGGGATATTGTTTCCAAGAGAAACAAATAGAGGCATTACTTACATAGGGTGTGATGTGAAAACTATAAAAAGGTCATGCGTGTCCTGTGTTAATCGCTTACTCTGGCCAAGTAAGTAGCTGCATATGATACCATGAACTTCTTGTAGCGGACACATTTATGTCCAATGTAGTAAGGGTGGGGTGAATGGGACTAACTTAAATGGTACCCAAATGAATCAAATAAGTAAGATGTTTGATAGTAAACGTAAACGTAAGCTGGATGACGGAAGCGACACTGGCTCCCCACCAAACCCTAGTGCATGTCAAATTTGATCAAATTGAAGGTTCAATTGAGTCCCAAATCAAGTTCTAAACACGAATTAGTGATCACCTCACTGAAGGGGTCACAAGGTATGCAAAATTCTAGTATTTTGATTATTCTCAAGTTCTAGGTTAATTGTGAAAAACTGAAATTGAGCTTGATTATGTCTTGCATGGATGGAATTAGAAGTAATATGGCATCTAGGGATAAACCCTAGATGATTTCTTGTTAAAATCTAGCATTATACTTGTGGGGTTTATAATCACCATTGAAGGTGATTAGTTAGTTTGTAGAAACTAAATAAACACTAGAATTATGGTTCTTATTCTAGTGAAATCTGAATTCTTGTGGTGAATCCGAAATTATTCATGTTAAAATTTAGTATAGATTTGTTAATTGAAGTGGATGTAGATGAAAATAACATGTCAAGAACCTAGTAATGGTTATGTAAAAATCTGACCCGCTAGGTGTTTGTTAAAACGCCTAAGTGAGGAGTAAAACGTTAAAGATCGGACAAAAACGCAGATTTGAATATTATAATGAATTGTCCGATTTTTGGTGATAAAAAGAGTTCTAAATTAGGTTGTGAATGGAACTCTATAGGTAAAGAATCCGGGTCGTCAAGTGGACAAGCCGGAGGTGATACACGCTTGAAAAGTATGCTTTAAAGGTACGTAACTACGGTTTCGTTACGATACGCTCGATTTCTTATTTTCACTAGTAGACTTTAAATTATCATAATAGATAAAATTGGTATTTAGGTAAAGTGACGAAGATCACTAAGTAGATAAACGGGTCAAAAGGTGAAATTATCACCCTTTGACAATATCGACTAATGGTTCGTTGAGTTATATGATTATAGGAATGAATATCATATGGATGTTTACAGCGCTATCACTTAACAGCCACTAAGGCAAGGTATTGAAACGGGTCAATATATTGATCCGAGCCAGGTATGTATAATAACACAACTCATCATGTAGAATTTGGAGTTCTATAGGAGTTAGACAAGGTTAAAGTGTAGATATTCGGTTATCTTTAAGGTAAACCGAATAAATTGAATTATGTTCATGGTGTTTTAGAAGCGCATGGGTTTATAAATAAGATTATAGTTAAAAGGGTCAGATTTTGGGTCAATCAAGTATTTAAAGGACCCTTGTAGTTAAAGAAGGATGAAAAATTGACCAAATTGCCCTTGTAAGCTAATTCGGACGAACGCCCATTAAAGGTGGTTCGGAAATAAGTTTTATGATTATATAAATGATTAGGATAAGTTAGATAGTGAAAAACATAAATTCTTGGGTCGAAGGGCTTTATATGAGTCTTTGTCGTAAAATGGTAATCCGAGGGGTAAAACTCGGAACATATAGATATTCACATTAAACCCAATACATATATAGTTGTGGTGGGTGATCATTTGATAAGAAATGTGGACATATGTATTTAGAATCGAATGAAAGAGATTTGTGATTAAAATGTGCTTAAATACCCTTAACGGGTCAAAATAAGCATATGAGTGAAAATGGGTTTAAGAAGGTATATAAACCTGTAATTGGACCCTAAAATGTTAAACATCATTGAATTTAATAGGTTTAAGAGAAACAAGGGTCAAACAAACTTGTTTGCTTGATAGATTACAAACGGATCAAATTTTGGTAAAAAGGGTAATTAACCGAAGACTTAAAAGTCTGAATTTTTGTTAAACCGGATGTTGGATTTTAACCTCATAACGTGGGGAATCAAGTTACAATCACGTAGGAAGAAACGGTAGGTCAAACGGACAAGCGGTTTGAAAGATACGAAAGTTTTCATGTCAAAAAGCGGCAAAATGGAAAGGTTGGATGCAAGGGCCACCGTAAGTTACGGTGCCACCGTAAGTTACGGTGGAGCCAAAAGTGTTACGGTAGGATACCCCTGATTTACGGTAGGGGAAATGAACATTCAGGGGCCACCGTAACTTACGGTGACCACCGTAAGTTACGGTGGAGGCCAGAAATCAATTGTTTGTTTGTGGATCAAGATATAAATGTTGGATTTTCCTAATTTCCTTGTTATATTGGTTATTTAATTATCAAAACTGACCTTTAAGTTAGTTTTGATCACAGGTGAATGTCGAGAGTCCCGGATGAAGATCAAGCATCGAGCAAGAACCGAACACACGTTAAACAAAGCTTCCGCAACGTTGTTTTGTCGATATTCTATAACGACGAATTAAACCACATTATGTTATATCACTTTAAATTGTAAAAGTTTTTAACAAGCCCGTATTTTCAGTATATTTGTGACTATAATTACATGATTATGAGTTTAAATTATACGATAAACGTTAAATTATAACAAGGGTGTTACATATACTGACTGCGTTTACGCACCAGTTTGCGTATAACCTTCCAAAACGCGATTTAAAGCTTGCAATCGGAATCGAATCGTAGTGAAAAATCACCAAACACAAATACACACATAGAAACACCAAAACACATATAATAACATCAAAGAACATTGTTTTATTAATAACCATCATTGTTTTACATCGTACATCGATTATAGAACACTGTTGTCACAGTCTCCCTTACTTCAGGAAATTTCGTCCCGAAATTTTAACTAGAGGAAGCTTGTGAAAACAAATGCGGATACTTCGTCTTCATCTGGTCCTCACGTTCCCAAGTAAACTCCGGGCCACGTTTGGATTCCCAGTGAACTTTGACCAAATGAATCCGTTTGTTCTTCAACTGTTTGAAAGCACGGTCCAATATCTCCACGGGTTTCTCGACAAAGTGCATTGTTCCATCGATTCGAATCTCGTCGAGAGGAATGTGTAGATCAGCTTCAGCTAAACACTTCCGCATATTGGACACATGAAAAGTCGGGTGAATATTTCCTAGCTCTGGAGGTAGCTCTAGACGATAGGCAACCTTTCCAATTCTTTCCACAATCTTAAATGGTCCCACATATCGAGGTGCAAGTTTTCCTTTCTTTCCAAATCTCATGACTCCCTTCCAAGGTGAAACCTTGAGTAGGACACGATCTCCGACTTGAAATTCTAAGGGCTTGCGTCCCATATCCGCATAACTCTTTTGACGGTTTTGAGCTGTCACAAGATTATCGCGGATCTTATTGATTTTGTCTGTTGTTTCCAGAACGAGCTCAGGTCCAGTAAGCTGAGCTTCACCGGTCTCGTTCCAACAGACAGGTGAACGACATTTTCGACCGTAGAGAGCTTCGAATGGTGCCATTTTGATGCTAGTATGATAACTATTGTTGTAAGAGAACTCGATCAATGGCAGATGAGAATCCCAATTACCACCAAAGTCTATCACGCATGCTCTAAGCATATCCTCCAAAGTTTGAATCGTTCTCTCAGATTGGCCATCTGTTTGGGGATGATAAGCAGTGCTTAGGTTCAGTTGGGTTCCCAAAGCAGATTGCATGGCCTTCCAGAA